>CM024531.1:19137825-19235970 GCA_014182385.1 Eucalyptus viminalis | reverse complement strand
ATTTTCATATTTCAAAAGATGGAATATTAAGGTTTCGTGGACATTTGGTTGTACCTGCCGATGTGGAGCTTAGAGAAGAAATTTTACTTGAAGCACATCGTAGCAGTTACATCATTCATCCTAGAATACTAAGATGTATCAGAACCTGCATCAACACTATTGGTGGTCAGGAATGAAGGCGGACATTGCCAAGCTTGTTGCCAAGTGTTTAACTTGTCAGCAAGTAAAAGCCTAGCATTGCAAGCCGGGAGGGCTTCTGCAACCTCTCGCAATCTCAGAATGGAAATGGGAGCACATTACAATGGACTTCATGACTGGACTACCGAGGAGTCAAAGAGGGAGTGATTCAATTTGGGTAATAGTCGACAGACTTACAAAGTCAACTCACTTCATTGTAGTGTGAAGGGACTTGAGTCTAGATAGACACGCAGACCTGTATGTGCGTCAGGTGGTTCGTATGCATGGAGTGCTGGTTACGATAACCTCAAACAAAGACCCGAGATTTACTGCCACTTTTTGGAAGAGCTTGCAGAGTGCTTTAGGTACAAAGCTTCAGTACAATACGACATATTATCCTCAGACGGATGGCCAGTCTGAAAGGACAATTTAAATTCTCGAGGACATGCTGAGAGCTTGTGTAATAGACTTTAAAAGGAAGTTAGGAACACCAGTTTCATCTAGTGGAATTCGCCTACAATAACAGTTATCAGCAGAGTATCAAGATGGCTCCATTTGAAGCGTTGTATAGCAGAGTGTGCAAAACTCCAATATGTTGGGATGAAGTTAGGGAAAAGAAAATCAAAGGCCCAAAGTTGGTCCAGCAGTTAGTGGAAGTCGTCGCAGTAATCAGAGACAGATTAAAGACCGCACAAAGCAGGCAGAAAAGTTATACAGATAAACGTCGAAGGTCTTTGGAATTTCAAATTTGTGATCACGTTTTTTCTGAAAGTGTCACTAATGAGGGGAACTTTGTGCTTTGGAAAGAAAGGCAAACTGAGTCCGAGGTATGTAGGTCCATTTGAGATTCTTGAAAGAATTGGGACTCTAGTGTATCGTCTTGCATTGCCGCCTAGGTTGGCGCAATTGCATGACGTCTTCCATGTGTCGATGTTGAAGAAGTACGAGCCTGACCTGACTCACATGCTCAATTTTGAAGAATTGGATGTGGATGACCGTGTGTCTTACGTGGAAAGCCCAATCCAGATTGTGAACAGAAAGGAACAAGTGCTACGTACAAAGACCATTCCGTTGGTCAAAGTGGTCTAGCAACACCACGGTACAAAAGGAGCATCTTGAGAGACAAAAGAGTCGATGAGAGAATTATACCCCCACTTTTTTGCTTAAGTTTTGTGAGGTTTAACTTTCAAGGACGAAATTTTTATAAGAGGAGAAGAGTTATGACATTTAGATTTTTCAACATTGTCTTCTACTGAATGAATTGGGCATTTCATTGACGTGGCCCAGGGTTATTCTCGGGCGATCATTCTTGAGATAACTAGATTATCTGGGAAATCATTGAGAAAATTTAACGCAATAGACTTGAGAACCTCGATCGGGAATCGAACTTCGACCGTGTCCATCTTTAGAGGCCATTACTGACATAGTTAAAAATCAATTTGAAATCGAGAGATACCTGGATCGATTGAGATGTGTGGCTAATCGTGGGTGACACCACTAAATTGGGAATTTCTCGTCGATCGGCACTAGACTGATTATCTTATTGTTTTGGTACCCTATGTCTGTATTTGGATCCTTGAAATTTTCACGACAACCGAGAGTCACCAATGAGTCGAGTGGGTTTATAGTGGCCCGAAGAAAATCGACCAAGGATCATTTGCATTTAAAAATTTCTGAAAGTTACCCAATAGTCTAGGTCACGCTAAAACGCGCCAAATGAAATTAACGTGATTCAAGTCCGATTTCAAAATTGAAGTTTCGTCATGTCATAATAAATTCTGGAGTGTTGATTGAGTCTTTTAGAAGATTTTTCGACACCTAACACTTTATGGGAAAAAGTCATCGCTAGGTCGTTTTTGTGTAGAAAATGCTGAAGATGGTTTTCAAATGCGAAATTGAAAAGCATGAGGGATTATTAGATGTGGAAAATTGTCAATTGAGGCATTGAAGTACAATTGATTTTGTAGAGGTCAAATGAGATTAAATCGAGCAGAGATCGGTGTCCAATTTAGAGGAGTTTGTGCCAAAATTCGTGTACCCCCACAAAGCCACCACCTTTAGACCATTTTGCCTTCTATAAGAGGGGCATGTGTGGCTCAATATGAGCCAAGGACCAATGCTTGGCTTAGGATGGCCTTGGAAGATATTTGTTGTGAAAAATCAAAGCTTGGTGGAGCCCTCACTCCTCATCTCTATCCATCTCTCTTTCCCTCACCTCAACCGGATAGCTATCTCTCTTCCTTCCCATTTCGTGCGACGCCACAGTTGAAGAATATGACAAATCTACGCCATCTGCTCCCTCTCTTCATGAGCCAGCCCCTACCGAGCGAAGACAGAACAACTCAGCAGCTGAAACTGCCCATCTCCACTGCCGTTTGTCTCTCATGAGTCAAACTCCCTCTACAACCTTCATTTGTTGGCCTCTCTCTCCATGCACGTCACGTGACCACACACCACCATCCTCTCCACGTCGGCAAACTCCACGGAACAACTTCTGCCTTGCTGATTGCCAGGCGTCTCCTTCTCCACGCGTCCTCTTCAGCCAACCACCACTAGCGAACTCCTTCGTTGTTGACCGCACACCAACTCTGTCGTCCAAGCAACCACGCGTCCACAGTCTGCTCTTTGTTCGGTCATCAAAGCTGAGTTGAAGACCACCAAAGTGAAGCCACACGAATCCACCGAGTTTTGCCGTCCACCTCCACTCACGCTGGCCAACGATGCCACTCATGGAAGCCCTCATTTGACTGAAGCCCAGCTGCTTGCTGCCAGCAAAGCCCGAAGCTCCGTCTCTCCCTCTCCGTTCAGTTCAATCCAGCGGCCAGCGAAGTCCAAGAAGCAAGCCGTGAGATCCAGCGTCTTCAGCATTCAGCCCAGCATTTTCAATCTCTCGGGCCCAGCAAAGCCCAGTCCAACAGCTCTTCAGTCGGCAGCCCTTGCTGCTTCTTGCTCGGCCCAAATCTGCAGTCCTCAAGCCTAGTCCAACAGATTTTATTTATTTATTTATTGTTCAGCCAAACAGCCCAAGAACCTAGCAAAGCCTAGTGAATTTCGGCCCAAGCCCAAGAGCGAGTCTAGCCCAAAATCAAGAACAAATCTCAGTTGAGCTGAGATTTGTTGGGCTAAGTTTAAGGCCCAGTCCAAGCCCGCTGCTGTCGTCGAAAGCCCGATTTCAACCGTCGTTGCATCACCTTCATGGTGTCCCAATTCCCGCTTTTAATCAAGTGAGTAATCTCACTAATCCTTTCTTAGTAGACTAATTATACTTAAGGGTTGATTAGTGTTAATTAAGTAGGATTAGGTGATTAGATTAGAATGGATTAGTGATTATTAGTTAATTGCATTGCATATTAGTTAGGTGGTTAGTGTACTTAGCTAGAGAATTGCCTATAGTATTTATTGAATGCATCTCGGGATTTTTCCCGACCCTTATCAGGCTTCAATTAGGCATTACGGGCCTAAATTGGATTTTTAGTATTTATTTATTAATTTTTGAAATTAATTAATTATTTATTTATTTTTCGAAAATTAGGCAGGGATAGCCGACGACCGAAATTTTGTGCTGATTGTCGTGGTGTAGTCCCTTTATTTATTTGAGCTCTACATTATACTGAATTTAATTGATTGTGTAATTTGAGGACTTATTCCTAAATCGATTGAAATTGAGTGGAATTGAGTGATTGATTGGTAGATGGCCGAGAATGGTTATTTAGCATTGATAATGCCTTGATGAGTCGTAAAGTGGAAAGAATCGTGAGAGTAAATTGGGAATACTCTTGGCCGAGACCGATCAAGTACGAGGTATAAACATACGTGGTTCGGTGATAAGGAAATCACTGGTGAAAACGGTGCCTTAAAGAACGCACAAGTGCTGTCTATTGCATGCATCACTATGGACATACGTTGTTCGGTGATAAGGAAATCACTGGTGAAAACGACGCCTTAAAGAACGCACGAATGTTGTCCATTACATACGTCACCTTAACGAAAACGATGCCCGAGAGCATTGATGAAGCTCTGTGACTAAGTGTACCATTGGAGATTATACGGTGTGGAGTAAAATGACCCAGAAGTGGTATGTCTGACATGTAATTGACTAGGTCAATTGATCAATAATTTGATCCAATTATTGTGAATCGATTGATTGTTCGATGTGAATTATGAAGCATCTATTTATAACCTTAAATTGCAAGGTGGGACTAATGCCAAGGTAAGTCTTCTGACTTGTGCTGTGCTTAGGCAACCATGTGGTGTATTGGTTTCCTAATGGAGTCTTAGTGGGGTAGAACTTGTTGAGACGTAGTCTCAATAGTTATTGAATAACCATTTCAGGCCCTTAGGTGGAAGATTCCGAAGAGGAGGAGCCTAGGAAGAGCGTGGCGAAGAATTAGAGGAGGGTCCAGAGGATGATCCTGAGTACGACCTGAAGAAGGATTGAGACCTCCCCCATTTTGAAAACCCTGTGAATATTTGGATAGTTGTTAAATTAGACTTTGGTGAATAGTACTGTGAAGTATAATGAAAACCTGTTGTGATATGTATAATAGTGTGGTTACGAATTTTCAGTATGAAAATTATGGCATTACTTTTCTATCACATTGTTTTATTGTCTGGGGATTTATAACTACTTCCGCATGTGCAAATAAAAATTAAAGGGTCGGCGATACATAGTCCTGGGATATCGCATTATAAAATCGACCAAATGAGAAGGATGTGTGTGTGCTCGAGGATCGTGGTGTGACAGATCTTCTACTTCAGTTGAATCTTCTGTCTATGTTCGTTGCAAAACTTTAGAAGTCTGAACCACTTCGGGGGAAGTAGACTTTGTAAGGTTTGGAGCATGTTCAAATTCTTCAAGTTGATTCTGATCCAGTTGATTTTGCATAGAGTCTTGAAATTTGACGTTCATAGATTATTCCATGGACTGAGTCTTTTTGTTGAATATTCTGTAGGCTTTGCTTAAGGTTGAGTAGCCAACGAAAATTCCTTCAGTTGATCTTTCCTCAAACTTACCAGTTTGATCATTTGCATTTTTCAAAATGAAACACTTACAGCCAAACACATGAAAATAAGAAACATTTGGCTTTTTCTCTTTAAATACTTTATAAGAAGTTTTCTCTAGAATAGGCCTTAAAAATACTCTGTTAATAATATAGCAAGCTATGGAAACTACTTTAGCCAAAAATCAAGAAGAAATATTACTTTTAATTAAAAAGGTTCTTGCCATCTCTTGCAAAACTCTATACTTTCTTTCCATAACCACATTATGTTCGGAGTATATGGAAAAGAGAAAACATGCTGGAAACTAGATTCATCACAAAATTTAGCAAAGTCTTGATTTTCAAACTCACCTCCATGATCTATCCGTATGCTTGAAATAACTTAACATTTCTCATTATGAACCTTCTTGGCAAATTTTGAAAAGTAAGAGAATGCTTCAAACTTACTTACCAGGAAGTATACCCATGTAAAGTGAGAGCAATCATCCACGATTACTATGCAGTATCTCTTTCCACCAATGCTTTACATTCTGGTTGGTCCAAAAAGAGCCATATGCCGAAGCTGAAAAACTCGATTAGTAGAAACTTGATTTATTGGTTTAAAAGTGCTTCCAACCTATAATACATATGGTGTGCATAATTCAGATTTTTGAAAAGTTAGGTTGGGCAGCCCGAATAAGCTTCTTGGATAAGATCCTGGCAATCTGCTTCATGTTCACATGACTAAGTTTTCGATGCCAAACATTTGCTTCATCTTGAATGGAGATTAGACACTGAGAGCTTTATGGTTTTATATCCAAAAGGTAAATATTCCCATATCCAGAAGGTAAATATTCCCATGTCTTCGTCCAGTGAAAGATCGAGAGAAATCTTTACTAGTTCCCAAAAAAATTCCTTCTTGAAAATTAATTTTGAATCTAGTGTCACACAATTGACTGATGCTGAGTAAATAGCAATCTTAGAAAATATTCCCATGTATTATTCATTTCCCTGGTAAGTAAATAGCCAAGGAAAGCTGTAAATCTATCATGCAATCTTAGAAAATATAAAAGAGAAACACAATTGAAAAAGATAAGAGGAAGAAAGGACCCGTCACTCGTCGAGCTTTATACAACAAAAAGAAGCCGAGATCTCGGGGAAATGAATACAATACGTAGTGACGGTCGTCAAAGGTCAGGAACCGGCTGGCAAGGGGCTTAATCGGCCAGCACTGCCAATGACCAGTCAGACTAGTCAAACCAGTCAGATCAGTTTAGTCCTATTCAGCCAGATTTTGACCCATTTGGTCCAGTTCTTGCTATTTCGTCCACTTGCGACCCCTGTGGGTCTAAAATTTATGTAATTTGGTCCCTAAAGGACAAAATTGAAAAAGAATTTTATCCTATTTAAGAAGAAATTAGCCAATTGAGATACAATTAAGCTAATCAAACCTTATGAATGTGATTTATGGGTTTTTTATTGACCTAATTAAATTATTATGGTGAAAAGTAACGAGCCAAAACCATGAGTAGTTTGAATTGGGCCAAAAGGGCTAAAATGGTAAAATTTGCAATTCAATGGATAAAATTGCAAATTAACTAAAATTGAACTCAATTAGTGTCACAATTGCCCTATCTAGTGAACTACCCATGTGTAAGATCACTTATCGTATTTAAATTGACCTTGAAATGAAGCAATTGAGCTCATGTAAAAAATGAATCTAAGTTTAATGTCAAAATTAGATCTAGATTCAAGAAATTAAATCATAGCCATGAATAGGTTAATTCGAATTTTGATTATTGAAGCTTTATTGTGCTCGGGAGGATAAAATTCTTCAAATTGACAAGTTATGGTATAATTTTCTCAAAATCAATTTCGAGTTTGGACTTATCTTAAGGAAATGAGTGAAAAACAATCATTCGTTCGCAAGTTATGAAGGAATGATTTTGGCCCCTAATTAGGGCTCAAAATGGCAATTTGCATTTTGACTCAGTAAATTGTGAAATTGAATGCATGTATGGATTTAAAATAGTCCCTAAATCAAATGTCAAAGAAGTAACTACACCTAATTATAATTAGAATAAAAGTAATTTATTTTTAGTCTATTTAGAATCTAAAACTGAAAAATTCAGAAATTAAGATTCTTAATCGAAAAAAAGTCAAATTAGCATTAAAATAAATGTATTTGTGCATTTTTTTTTATTTTTTCATATTTGGTTAAAAGTTTGACCAAAAGTCAACAATTTAGTTGAGTTTTCCTTAAAGGTTGAATTTTTTTTTCATATCTTTGAATTTTCGAAAAATTGATTTCACAAAAGTGAAACTAATGCTAAATAGATTTTTTTTTTTTTGGATAAAAGTCAATTTTGACCAACATTTGACTTTTTTGGTCAAAGAGTTAACTAGGAAGTCAACCTGAAAGTCAACTGTTTGACTTTTTCTTGAAAATGAACTAGAAATTACTGAAAAAACAAGACTACAAAAGAAAAAAAAAAGAAAAATGGTCGAGAAATTGTGGCTCCATCGAGATCAGAAACTTAAATCTCGATTTTTACCTTTTAATGATGAGTTGACTAAAAATCAGGTGTCAACACTAGCTTGTGTCGCTGCTCTTCCTCCAACACCAGCCCGTCTCAGTGCCCTTCCTTCGGTACCAACTCAAGTTAGTGCCCTTCCTCCATTACCAACTCGAGTCAGTGCCCTTCCTCTAACACTGGTTAAAGTCGCCCCTTCTCCAAGGAGCCCTCTAGTAAGGATTGCTCATATTGTAGGATCTTTACAAAATACTACTTTCCAATTCCAACCAAGAATTAGAAGTTTGAGCAACCTGCATAAAGCAATATATCAACCACAAGCATAAGCATAAGGAAAATGTTTTTCTCTAACTAATTATCCCAAAACCCATCGTACCTTATTATTTCGGACCTTGACCGGGCTCTAATACCACTTAAACAGGGATATCACGCCTCGAACACGAGCGCGCAAACATTCCTCATTGGTCGATTAAATTTCGATGTCCCAAGACATGTCGCCGACCCATTATTTTTCTCTTTTGATTAAACGCATGAGGAAGCAATTTATATAAACACTCGGTCAACTAGCAAACAATAGGGATAGTAGTAGGGTCAAGGTAACTTCCTACCAACTATTTCAAAAACTAGTAGGGTCAAGGTTAATCTAAATTTCACTAATGATAGGCCAACCAACAGTGATGCCAGGCACACCCACGTCTTAGTCCATTGAGGCCCCAAACTGCACGTGACATTTCTCCATTCTAAGGACTTGAAAATATTTAACAATAATGGGATGAGATAAAATCTCAACGAGTTAATAACCTAAGCCTCAACTAGGATGCAAATTCGTCTCGAAGGCGGCCCAAACGTACACAATATACAAGCTTACCTAGCCTTGGCACACCCCTGCATATTAGCACATCACATATGACGATATTAGTGCAACAAGTATAAACAATAATCAGAATACATTCGATAAATTCCATTCGCATTGCCAACACACGTATTCCAATTATTATGACCCCTCAAGCCACGGCCAACACAAAAGTCAGTGGTCTTCCGGCATGACCGAGCACCGTCCCGTCCCATCGGACACGGCATAGTCTAAAACCCCCATCTATACGGCATTCCCTAAGAAGTATCGATCCGACCTGAATTGCGACTCAACATTTGGACCACTACCAAGCATTCGATAAAAATCGGGCATCGCCCCCAAACTCCCATTGGGCGATGGGTACAATAAAGTGACTACTCAGACATGCCAAAACTCAAGCCAATTTATATTTGGCATTAATTAGCCCAATACAAAAGAGTTTGCATTCAAATAACCAACTTTGGCAAATTTTCACACTTAAAATTCCAGTAAAAAATTCATACGTGTCATGTGTATAAAATCAATCCGTCGAACTTTCCTCACTTTCATTTTAAAACCGCATTGCCCCATTTAACCATAAAATTCGGCGTCCAAACCCAACACCTCTAAATTTTCTATTTTCTTGTCCATAAAACCTTCTTTAGTAAATATGACACAGACATTAAACATATCAATTGCATGGCATAACAAGTTCAATCAATCAGAATTACGCATAAATCCATCCAATAGAACAAGGATAAAATTCTACATAAAGGCTAACCATCATTAATTGCACTAATCGCGATTAATTAGGCTAATTGTGATTAACTAAACTAAAATCGATTAATTAATCTAACTATAATTAATTACAAATTAATCATTGTTAATTAAAAAATTATGATTAATTAAACTTGATTAATTACACTAACCACGATTAATTAAATTAATTGCACTAAACTAATTACAATAATAAGGCGACGTCCAATAAATTAGTCTTGAAACCCTCAAAAGTTAGATACATGAAATCGAATTAAACTCCATGGTTAAAAATCGATCGAAAACAACTTTAGTACGACCTAAATTACCGAGGTGGCTTTTAGGGGTTCTTGCATGGTTGACTCGTAGTCAATAATTTTCAATCGATGTTTATGCCTCTTCAAATTGTGGACGACCCTCGTTTGTCATGTAATCATGAAGGTTCAATTATGTACCTTGTGTACAATATCAATAAAAAATCGGTTTATCATTGTTCAATGCGAGTATCGTAATCATGCAGAATTACCCGCGAATCAACTAAGTACCTCCGTTGAATCGATTTATATCCGTTTGCTAATTGACTTATAACAGCATAATATTGATCCATGTCGATCCTTATGATCAAGTGGCTAATCCTTGACTGAATTTTATGGTATTTTGCATTTTAACCATTTACGGCCTCACCCAATAAATTAGTTAACTCATGAGTAATCAGTTCGAGTAAAATAATCATAAGCACATCGATGAAATAACAATTTCATATATTTCAAAATTGAAGCCAAATTTCTAGATATCACAACAGCCCTGCATATTAGTAAATTACATATGTCAATATCAATGATTAAGCATAACCCATAATTAGAACACATTTCATAATATCCATACGCATTGCTAACACGTGTATTTCAATTGTTACTACCCTTCGGATCATGGCCAACACAAGAATCGATAATCTTCTAGCATGACTGGGTATCATCCCACCCTATCGGGCATGGCATCATCCCGCGTACTCATACGCATCATTACGACATTCCATTAGGAGCATTGGTCTGACCTTAACCGCAACTTGACATTCAGACCCGTGCCGGGCATCCGATAAAAATCAGGCATCATTCTGCATGTTCATAGGCATAAGGATAGAACCATTACCTCGCATAATCATATGCATCAGGGCTATTAAGTGATCACACGAGCACTCAACCACTTATGCCAAATTCATTTGCCATTAAATAGCCCAATGCAAATAGGGTTTGTGCTCAAACAACAACTGTGGCATTTTTTACACTTAAAATTTCCGTAAAATAATCGCACTTGATCACGTACTTAAAATCAACCCGCCAAAATTTTTACACATCCATTTTAAAATTTTATTGCCCCATTTAACACCTAAAACACAGTATCCAAACCCGACATCTCAAAATATGCCATTTTCTTGCCAATAAAATCTTCTTTGAAAAATAGAAATCAAGACCTAATTTAAACCTACTTCTAAATGCAATTAACTTCCTAATCAAGGATTATGAGTTGACTCACAGTTTTTTCAAAGACGGTAAGCTCACGACGACAGCGACGAAAACACGGACCTTTCAATCCAACGGCAACACCACGGTGTAGCTCAAAGAGAGTGAAAGAAGCCATCGACTAAAAAGGGATCCTTTCATCTTGAGAGTTCGACTTTAAAACCTTTGTCAGCATCGTAGGAAGCCATTGAACAAAGGAAGATCATCTAAAACCAATGAGCCAAACCAAGCTAACAATAAATCAAGGCTATTTGAAATGTCATGAACTTGGTCTTATCACATCGAATTGTCCTAATAGAAAAGTCATTTCTCTTGTACAAGATAAGCAAGAGGGAGAATTGCAACACTGTTGGAAAATATGGCTTCAAATTAAATAGAACAACCTAGTCAGAATTTGAGGCGTGATATAATTTTCTTTGAGAATTTATGTCCCTCATTGTCAATGGTCACCGGCAAATATCCTCCATGATATAATAAAGTCTCAATTGAGAATACTAAATAGCAAGTCTAGTATTTCTCCAAGGCCTCTCAAGGAAACCATTGAAAATTTGGCTATAGTTTTTACAAAAAACTGACATATATATAAATATCAGCCCTAAAGAATATAGATAACGCTTTGGGAAAAATTGCAAAGTGAATAAGTAAAATTTCAAAGGTTTTCTTGAAAAGACACAAATAAAATTCGAAATAAACAATAATAATAATAATAATAATAATAATAATAATAATAATAATAATAATAATAATAATAATAATAATAATAATAATAATAATAATATTTTTGATAAAATGAAACTCCTAATTTCATAATTTCTGAAATGCGATAAAGATCTAAATACGATATCGACATTTGTGCAGATATTTAAGGATTTCATACATTAGAGATGTGCACACAATAGTTTATGAGTAGCACCCATCGAAACTGATTTATTTCATGGGAAGAGAATTGAAAAGAAAAAAAAATACCTATCTGTTCAAGATTTTTTATTATTTGCAAGTCAATTTGAAAATTCCAACGACGGATTGCGACATCACAATCTGAATCACTACGGTCTTGTCAAGGCTTCTTTAGTGAAGAGCGAGAGACTGGTTTGAACTTTAAAAGAGCAACAAATGTTGCTTTTCTTTGGAGATTCTAAATCAATAGCACTAGTGATAGAAATTTCTACTTTAATTTTTCGTAGAGTTACTTGGTTAGAATCAGGTATAGCTACTCAACGAGACAAAAAAATCAAAGGATCTATTCAGTTTTATTAACTGCTACAGCAAAGTATCTCTAGGTTAGTAGACAATAGACAAATTAATATTTAAGTATTCATCTAATAAATTAGTGTTACAATGCCGGACAAGTTCCTTTTTTCCAATTAATATAAACAATAGTGAGAAAAGAGTTATGTCGTGATGTGGCTATGCAATTTTATTCTAGTCACTTCGCTACTTGTATTTAGACTTATTCCCAAGTAATATTGAAGTTATATATGTCTGATCCGACCGAACATTTCTCTGCCGCCTGGAAAAAAAAAATCAAACCTTTCTCTATGTTGTACTCCATATATAAATCTCATCTTGAGGAGAAACCTAAATATAGGAATCAAGTATGGTAAAATAGCTAATACTATAGTTGGATATGTGCTGTTTGCCTCATTTCTTATACATTGCATAATTACCCTTACATGAAAAGGAAATTTAAAATTCAACCGCCAACTGAATTCAACAAAAGCGGGAAGAAAAATGCCAATTTACACCCTCAGGAATAGTGAGGTGTCATTTTGCTCCTCTCGCCCAATATGCATGAAAATTTGTTCCGTTCATGCAGCCTCAAAAGGTAGATTTTTTCTTCGTTTTCTATTCTGTTGGTTAAGCAACTAAAAGCGGTCTGGCATTATTCGATTAGATCATGGGGAGTTTGGGGTAAAGCGAACCAATTTCCATCGAGTTAGGGAGCAAATTGTCACAGATTTGGGTACAAGCGGACTTCATTGATGAATTGTTCAATTTGGCTCCGGTCCATGAGCTTGGACTTCTTAATTGTAATTATCATATCACTTGGCAATGGTCCTTCGTGGACGGTACCATATCCTTCTTGGTCAACTATCTTGCTCTCATTATGCCCTTTTCTAGCTCTTCAATGCTAAATATTTTCACGGCTTTTTAGTTATGTTTGGTTCATCCAATTGTTGCTACAAAAGCAAGGCCCATTTTGCCTAAAGTATTGATCTTTGAGCCTATTGAGCTTCATTTTCAAGTGTCCTGAATGTAGAAATTATATATTGAATAGCAGCACTATTATGAAGGAAAAATATCAAAAAAAAAAATCCTAAACATATTGCATTTGTACAAATTTAGTCATAATTTTTTTTTATTTGATCAATTTAGTCGTAAACATTTTCACGTTGGTACCAATTAAGTCCATCAAGCCTATTTAGACTAGATATCACTAATGTGCCCGCCAACCCTCACTATATCCTAAATTGAGACAATGGATTTGTTTAACCTAATCTACAAAAAATAAGTAAATAAATAAGCACACGTTCCACGGCCTTTAAAGAATGTCATCAATTTACAGATTAATTCGATATCAAAATAAGTAATAAACTCAAACAAACCTCAAGAATACGTATTTTCTTTTCCCATTGTACTACAATGTACTTACAGTTTTTAAAGTCTTACTTTTTTTAATCCATGTTAGTTAAAGCATGCACGTATAGAGACTTTTTGGTTTAATTATACATGTGTCTAAATAACTCAATAAAGGTCCTATCTCTATGACCAGCTATATCCCTTTCGATGACATGAAAATGGCAAGGACTCGAAGCTTCGAAGAGTTTTTTAAAATGGATTAGTATAACTTCCTCTTTTTCTCGTGTCATCTTCTTGGATAGATGTTGTCAAATCACTAGTCATTAACTTGCTATCTCCGACAACGACCAAAAAAAAAAAAAAAACTCGCTATTAGAATAATACCGTGGTACTTATGGCTTGAGCAAAAAATAAGAAAGTTGCATAGGTCATGTATCACACATAAAAGAAAGACGAAACAACCCGTTGAACCATTACTATTGGTTCCTAGATGCTAATCAAAATATGAGCGAGAAAGGAGCGAGTTTGACTTTTTGAAGTAAAAGAAAAAAAAGAGAAAATTATCCAAAAAAAATCCTAAACCTATTATATATGGCAGCCAATTCAATCTTAAACTTTTTAATTGTGTCAATTTAATCCTAAAATTTTTGCCAACTCATTAATTAATTCACAAACATTTCAATTGTATCAATTTAGTCTTAAACCTTTTAATCAATTTCCAATATAATCCTTCTAACTAATTTCAACTAGAAATTGCCGATTTGATAGTCTAGTCAACGTTGGCTATCCTACATGGTCCTGTCAAGGCTAACATGTATAATTTTTCCAATTTTTTATAATTTTCTTTTTCTTTTTACCATCATAGGGCCATCTGCCTCTAGCTGTGGGTCGACAACTTCCCGCCGCAACCATAAGCAAGGGTCTCAATGCCCTCACTATGGCCCATGAAAGCTTGGGCAAGGGTCACAACGTCCTTGCTAGATCTAGCAAGGCAAGGGTGTTGCAGCCCTTACCAACCAGAATGAGGGCGAACAATGTAACTTTGATCCAATGAGGGCTTTGTGGCACTCACCTAGGGGCTAGCAAAGGTTGCCAATGGCCCGGAGGTCATGTGAAGAAGGGAAAAAAAAGGATGAAAAGAAAAAAGAAAATTTGAAAATCAATAACAAATTCTGAAAATTTAAAAAAAATTACAAATTGTCAATGTCAGAGATTTTCGGCCAAAATTAATCGGAATGCGTATGTTGGTAATTCGTTAAAAAAATTAGTACTAAATAGGCAAATCATCAAAAAGTTGAGAACTAAATTAGTATAATTGAATTACGTAAGACTGAATGGGTAAGTTGCCAAAAGATTTAAGACTAAGTTGGCTGCTTTACAAGAGGTTTAGAATTTTTTAGACAATTTTTCCTATGAATGAGAACATTAGTCACAAGTGATTTTGCCTTTTTTTTTTGGGGGGTGGTGATTTAGTACTCCTTGAGGTACACAATTGTTCCTTCGGAGTCAAGCCAACAGAGAAAAGGTTTCTTAGGAAAAAAAAAAAACTCCGAGCACTTTCATTCATATACCACAGCATAAATAGATAAATAGATAGATATATGTCAACTAGAGGTTTCAATGAAGCCTTTGTAGCGCCGAAACATGATGAACCCTTGACCTGGCAGTTGCCCTCAACCATGAGACCTTTTTTTGATAAATTTTTATTTTTATTTTCAACAACATATGCCAATCTATATATGTCTTTCTAGGGAAGTTGCGCCCTTTTATCTAGCTTTTAGTTCTTGTTACATTATGCACTTAGAAAATTCAAACATATTATATTTTGCACTAAAAAATTCATGCATATCTGCGCGGAGACCTAATATGAAACTATAGTTTGAAACTTTTTTAAGAGCTCTTACTAAACACAATTTGCCCATGACTAGCTTAATATGGATAACAATAGATCTGTTGTAGTGCAATGTGCAGATATTTGACTTAAATAATTTTGCACATATCTATCATTGAGACCCAATATGAAACTTAAATAGTCAACAATTTTGAAAAACTTACAATCAATACAACATGTCCATAATGAGTCCAACGTGGGTATCGGAACGCAAGGCACAGGACACTATGTCTCTTGAACTTATATATAGCTCCCGAGCTAATATAAATTTTGAATAAAACACGATGAGGACATTACTTATAAACTTGATTCGTGTTTATGTATATGATCTATTGAGCTTACCCGATGATTATATGAGAATCATCGTAAAAGTAAAAGAAATATACGTGTCAAATTTGTGTTTGCCATAATCTAATTGAATCATTACGGATGCATCAAAATGAGTGAATCTATTCACAAATTTAACAGCGGACATGCACTAGGGAACTGGAGCTCGTTGATGGAGTAGGTTGTAATTAGCACATGGAAAGTACTTTCAATACAACAAGTTCTTTTTTTATTAGAAATAACCTTAACTATTAATAAGCATAACATAATACATATTACATGACCAATGGAATTGAGTTGGGGAGCAGCAAAATACAAGTAGACGAAAGAAATCAGTTGAAGTAGTATGAAGTACCATTGTTGAAATAATCACATCAACATTTTCCCTTGTAAAACCAATATAGACACATTCCTTATGCTCATTGATTTACATAGACCAGTAAAAGTGCACAGACCTCGTGTTTATATAGAATCGACATTAGAAATACTTTTTTTTTTGGTTTAAATCGCCTTATTGCAAAATATTAGGATTATCAATCAACTGAAAGTAATTATCGATATAATACGAAGAAATGGGAAACACATATACGTGGAAAGATACCAATATCTCAAGATTGAAGTACATGGCCGATAAAGCATCGACAGAATATTTCTAAAACAACTAATTTGGGGTATTTTGGTAAAGAGCTATTTTCTTGATATAATAGCAAACCCTAGTGAAAAGCTAAAGCAAATTAACAAAAATCAAGAAGAGATAATATAGTCATCACTGATACTAGATATAAAAAAAGTACATCGAAACGATGAATCTAGTAAATTGTTTCTCGCCAATTCTTCAACATTATTCTGCAACTCGCGTATAAAGGCAAATAAAGAGATTGCGATGTCTCATATCATAGAAACTTGGACTGAGACAACTGAATGCGTCTTCATCTTGGCGATAAGAGTGACTGATCCTCCTGCACTGAAGTCAGCTCTACCTTTGCTTCCAATTGCATCGACGTCGAAGTCACACTCGAAACACAGATAGATCCAGTTCTAACGCGATTGATCTCTTCTTCATTTTGTCGGGCAACTATGGGATTTCGTAATGATCGTACTCGCTCCAATTCCATCGCCACTTCCTTCATTGTAGGCCTGTACCTTCCATTAAGTTCTAAGCATCTTTTCACCAAGTTGGACACCGCAATAATTTCTTCGTTCTTGCCATGGTCTAATACCTCCTTATCAAGAACATCAAACAAGCGGTTCTGCTCCATCGAAATGATAAAGTATGAGGCTAGATTTTTGTCCTCTTCTTTCCTTAGTTGAGAAATTGGCCTTTCTCCAGTTAGTAGCTCGACAAGGACAACCCCAAAGCTATAGACATCACTCTTGTCCGTAAATTGACTTGTTTGGTAGTACTCAGGGTCCAAGTATCCGAAGGTTCCTCGCACCATTGTGGTCAAGTGTGTTTGGTCGATGGAAATCAATTTGGAAGCTCCAAAATCCGCCACTTTGGCTCTATATTTTTCATCCAAAAGTATATTTGATGACTTGATATCACGATGATAAATTGGTACGGCCGCATCAAAGTGCAAATATGAAAGAGCCCCGGCAACTTCACTGGCAATTCTTAATCGCATTTCCCACGAGATGGGAAATTCTTCATCTGGGTCATGAAGATGGCGGTAGAGAGTTCCATTAGGAACAAATTCATATACCAAAAGAGGGACTTCACTCTCCAAACAGAATCCGAATAGCTTGACCACATTTCTGTGATTGATTTCAGAGAGAATAACAATTTCATTGACGAACTGTTCGACTTGTCCTACATCAATAATTTTGGATTTCTTGACTGCAATGATCGTTCCGTCTATCAACATTCCCTTGTAAACAGTTCCTTGACCACCTTGACCCAATATTCGATTCTCGTTGAAATGATCCGTAGCCATGTCTAACTCTATTGAGGCGAATAACTTGCCTTTGTCCACATGATTGTCTTCAATAGAAAATAGACGTTTTTGCAACAGAAATCCGCCATTACGTTCAAAGAATTTTTGCTTGAGTTTTGCCTCGCGGCTTCTTTTGATGTATTTGTTGAACCACCAACAAAGCAAAAGCAACACTATGGCTCCGGTACCAGTGCCTACCCCTGTGTACAAAAAAAGTCAACGGGAATCGCTATGTAACCAATTTCCTCTTCATCGTCAACAAATTAGCTTCCACCAATTTAACAAGTGCTTTTAACCTTTGAAGAGAGTGAGCCAAAAAGGAGGATTAGCTCAACAAAATAATTTGAAAATATTATGCATCATTTATGGGCGAGAAACAAAGATACAATCAAATTGTTGAAAGCATAGACTATGAAATTACAAATAAGATTATCCAAGAAGTCCTAAATTTATTAAACGGTAGTTAATTTAGTTATAAACCTTTCAATTATTCCAATGTAGTCCTAAACATTTGGATGATTTGCCAATTTAGTCTTAGACTTTTTAACAATTTGTCAATTTAGTCATTCCGGCCAATTTTGACTAAAAATCGATAACCATCCTACATGATATGATCAGTGCTAATGTTGACAATTTTTGCATTTTTTTTTTAATTCTACGAATTTTTTTCTTTTATTTTATTTTTCTTTTTTCCTTTTCCCTTTTTCTCTCTACCGACCTCGGGCGAGGTCCATAGTCACTAGCCTTAGGTGAGGGACGCCTATGCCTAGGTTGCCAAGGGCCTAGGTTGCCCCCGCTTGAAGCCGGCGACCTTCGCCAACCATCACCGACACTTGACAATGACCGATGGAGGGAAAAAGGGAAAAAGAAAAATAGAAGAAAAGAAAAGTTCAAAAAATTTAAAAGAAAAAAAAATTGTCCACATCATTGGCCAAAAGAAATAAATTGGCAAACCATCAAAAGTTTAAGATTTAATTGACATAATTGAAAGGTTTAGGACTAAATTAGTAAATTGTCAAAATGTTTAAGAATAAATTAGCACAATTAAAAGATTTAGAGATGAATTGATCACCATAGAATCATTTTAGGACTTTTTGGATAAAGTTTAAAGAGAAAAAAAAAAAGGCACTTGCAAATCCACAGTTCAATCAATCGACTTCTTTCAACCAAAAAAAAAAATAAAAATCAATCACCTTCTTAATTCTACTGCTTACTTCATTTGAGAAATGGGGACTCCAGAAAAAAGAAGCAATTGCGCATGTACTTGGGGAACGCAATGAGGAAGGGCGGGGTTTATGCCTCCCCTCCGCGACTTAAAATTAGTAAAGTTGTCCATGCACACCTCTTGACTCATGCAGGACAAATTTCTTTATCCCGTCACCATTCTCCCGATAATGTCAAGTGTTAAAATAATAAAAAAAATTCGATTAGCACAATTCATGATTTCAAGAAGATAGAAACGACATAAAGAGAACAAGGACAAAAGAAAATGTCATAGGTAGTGAAAAAATAATAGTGACGTGCTAGAATTGTGTAAATATTTGAAGCTAATGGTGTGCCAAATTTGGGATTACCGTCAAAGTTAGTGTTCTATTTTGGCACTTGTGAAATCTCGGCCCATAATTGGGTCAATCTCTACAGTTTGTGCGGTGTTAAGCTGTGCTTAACCATGTAAAGGTTTCACGGTGAAATGTGGAAAGAACATATCCAATAGCACTTAAACTAGGAAATCTTTAGGGAGAATGAAGAACGAACAAAAGCAAAAGAGGGCTAGGTAAATCCATTCCTCGCCATGGCCTGGATGCGAAGCATATATATTTTGCTAAATCTCGGCCACAAAGTCCATCGGTGTTGCATTTTCACTAAATTTATTTGGGACTATGAACCAAGGATTGTTGAGGAAATTTGATTGTTGATGAAAATAGAGAAGTAGTTATTTTGATACGTGATGATAGTCACTGTTCTTAAGGTATTTTTTACCCTCATTATCATTGTTGTCAGATTTAGAGTAAATATACCTCCATGATATACAATAAAGTCATAGAAAAACAAGTTCATCAATTACTCAATTTCTCTTAGAATTTCACCTTAAATGTGTTAAAGTTGCACGTATGAAAAAGAGAAGAAGAGAAAGTTCTGAAGAAGTATTTATGGACAGTTGTGGTTATTATAAATAATATATGAATTGGCCTCTATTTACAGATAATCACTTAACACATCTCTTGAGAATAAGTACCTTATCCCAACCATCACCACTCTTCATAATCTTTTAGACTCATCATAATCTAAGATTCTAGAGGACACCTAAGCTTATGAGTCATCAACTTCTTCTCCAATGCAAATTTCAAGCCATTATTACCAAGCCACATGATCCACTCTAATTTTTCCAAGTGTCTCGCCTAAAGTCCTTAGGTGGCAAGTCTACTTTGCCACATGATTGTATCTAGAGAGTGAGTTGGCCAAGCTAAAGGCCTTACTTGGCAATCTATGCTCATAGGCATCATCGACGATGGCCCGCTTTTCGCTCTTCCATTGGTCCACCTATATGCTACATTTAATGGACATTTAATGAAGTCTAATGATGATGCTACTCTAGGTTGCCATCTCGGCAATTTTAGAATATTGGGTCATAATGAGGGCTCATGTAGGACGTTCCAATTGGTCCACATGTACATCCCTTTTTTAAGAACTTCCATAGATATTTTATCATCATCATGACGTTTGACTTTTCAAGAACAACTCATCCCTTCATTTAATGAAGGGTTTTTAGAATTTTCTTCATTAATAAAGTGGTCTAGAGAATTCTATTATCCAAGTTGGTTCCAGGGCCGGAGAGGGGATTATTAGGTACACCTCGAGAAATCGAATTACGTATACCTGAGATTCGGCCATTATGCCTCATATTTGCCCAAACCGTTCCTTTGAACGGTCGGTCGGCCAATAGGGTTAGTTGTCCTTTAATCGGTTCGAGATCAATCCTAAGGCTACCCATGGCCTAGCACTAAGCCAAAACACTCATGGACCTTAGAATTAGTGATGGAATAACCGGGTCTATCCTAGGGCTCATTCTGGTCGGCACCCGATCTATCGGTAGGGTTCATGGTCAGTGGATTACTAATCCATGACCGGACATCACCAATTCAAGATTCTGTTATGATCACTAAGAATTAAATTGGGAATGATGCATTTTTAGTTAGAAGACGATCGCATTTGATCAATTCGGATCGTTCGTATATTGGTGCATAACCAAGCGGAATCACCCATGATAAGAAACTGCGGCCAGTCGGATTGACCCGTGACCATCCACAAATCCAAAATCATCCCATGACCAATTCTTATGATAAAAAATAAGTCATCTTATAAGTTAGTGATCCTATCCCATCAGTATGGTTGGTCGAAAATTTGGGCCAACACCTAGACCAATGCATGATCGGTCGGTCGGCCGGTCGGTCGGTCAATCCATGTCCGATCCGCGATTCCTTGCCGATCAAACCAATCGACATGGCCAATGGCCCACAACCAATCCTTTTTGGACCTTATGGCCAATCCTTATGGGGTCGGAATTGAGTATGTCACAATATGGCTTGTGTAATAAATAGAAAAGTTGTATAGGTCGTGCATCACACATCAAGAAAGACGAAACAACCTGTTGAACCATTTCTATTGGTTCTTAGATGCTAATCAAAACACGAGGGAGAAAGGAACCAGTTTGACTTTAAGGAGGAAAGAGGGGAAGAAAAAAGAAAACCCATGCAGATCCACAATTGAATCAATCACCTTCAAATCAATCACCTTCTTCGTTTTACCGCTCACTGCATTTAAGAAAAGGGAACTCCAGAAAAATAAGCAATTGAGCGTGTACTTGGGGAACGAAGTGAGGTGGGGCAGGAAAAGGGTGGGGTTTACGTCCCCCGCCCCCAACTTAAAACTAGTACCATATCCATTTCATGCCTCATGAAGGACAAGTTTCTTTATCTCATCATCATTCTCGCGATAATATCAAAGTTTTTTTTTTTTTTTTGGTAAAGGTAAGTATAATATCAAAGTTTAAAAGCAAAAAAAAAAAAAAGAAAAAAAGAAAAAAAAGCACAATTCATGATTGTAAGAAGATAGAAATGACGTAAAGAGGAAACGAATGAAAGAATGTGCCAGGAAAAAGATAACAACGGCGTGCAAAAATGGTGTAAATATTCTGAGCCAACGGCACGCCAGGTTTGGGTCAAAGTTAGTCCTTTATTTTGGCACGCTTGGAAGTTTTGGCTAAAATTGAGTAAAATCCCTACAGTTTGTGCAAAATTAAGCCGTGTTTATTATTTAAAGTTCTCAAGGTTAAATGAGGAGATAACATAGGAAATAACAATTCAAATAGAAAATCTCAGGAGGAATAAAGAAAGAGTAAAAGGAAAAGAAGGCTAGCCACATACATTCCTCGCGTTGGCTTGGAGGGGGAGCAAATAATATTACCCGGCCCCGAAATCCATTCATCATGTCACTCATTATATGGGGCTAGGAAGTAAGGGAGGATATCCTCTTGGATCGATGAAATAGCCATCCCTAAGCTTGCTTCCCCACCAGTTTTCGCCAACACGAGTGCTCGGCAAAGAGCCACCAACCGCTCTTGCGAACAAAAATCTATGCCTCCCCTTTCTTTCTGGAGGTCATGCTGTGAATTGGACGATGCTCACCTCTCACGTGACAATAAATCTCTGGTTGCCTGAGACAGGTGACCTCCATCTAATCGAACCTCCTTCTAATCGAATACCAAGTTGCACACACCATAAAATAGTGGGTTGTCAGACACAGTACCAACACTAATATTCACGATGTGATTTCAATTGTTGGAAAAAGTTTTTACCTTTACACAAAGCCCAACGTCACCACATCAAAAGACGTTCGAAGAGTACAGATATTGAAATGAGGAAACTTAATCTATTTTTTAATTTTAAGGAAGCTCAATTGTGATGCACTTAGTAACGTGTAATGTACTTAATGTATCAGATAAAATCATTTATCTTCTGCATATAAACTTCAGTGAGAATGATATAGAAATATTCATTTTGTATTTTTCCAATCAAGGACCGTGGAAGAAAAATTGGGCGAAATTGTGAATAGTTAATTTTCTCCTACAACAAAAAAGAAATCAAATTATATATTCTCGAAATAAGCTTAGAACTTACCAACCAAAATCTGCATCAAATATAATGAATTAGCAGTGCACACTTGTCCATCTCCACTGCCCTTCGTGCCATTACTGTGATAACCCTTTGGGCATGAACATGTATAACTCCCGTCAACGTTATGGCATTTTCCTTGACATGGGTAATTCTTTGGATCCGCACATTCATCAATATCTACGCAAATTAAACACACATCAAAATGTATCTAATAGTCTAAGATCATTTTAATAAAAAGGATAAGTTAACATTATGTTATCAACGTACCATAACAACCAGTCGCAAGATAAGGATTCCCTTGGTAACCTTTTAAACAATTACACTTGTAGCCGGATCCATTTTCAGCGTCAGTGCAAACGGTGTTGTTTTTGCACATGTAGCTCGTCCCATTCTTCTTGGCGTCCTCGCATGTTTGATTTCCTATTGCCCAATCGAGAATCAGAGTGGACTTATTAAATTTAAGCTGCTTAAGATCGCCAACCGAGAAGTTGTATGAGCCAATTTCTGCGACAAAGGCGTAGCTGCAACGATTCAAATGAACGACATCGGAATGATTGAAAATGCTGCTGATGTTGATTCCGAAGCCGAAGGCATTCTTAGGGATGCTTGTCTCACAGCAACCAACACCCGAACACGACCCGTTGCTGACATCCGAAACATTGCCGCACGAAGACATACACCCGAAAGAGAACTTTGCTTTGATGTCTTGGAAGGAGGCCAACGTGTCGCAACCGATGGCGGTAAACTTGTTCTTAGTGCTGGATATGGGGAACTCAGCAAGGACATGGGGCTCATAACTGCTTGACACAACATTCCCGGAAGAGTCATAGCAGACTCGATTGGTTGAAACATTTACTTGTATCTCGTGCTTCTCAATAGAAATGTCAACTATTTGCAAGTCATTTGATTCACCGTCGCTTGTATTCATGTAAAGCATGGGAGGATCGGTAGAGTCATTACAAATGACTCTAATGAGGGACGATTGACGCGGCAATCGGAATAACTGTCGGCTGATCCGAAAGGATATGGAATAGAGAGGCTTCCGCAAGTACTTCGACATCCAGACATCGTCGTTGAATTAGCAGCTTCTGTTATGTGATTGTGGTATGGACCCAGAAAAGCCCCAAGCACCACAACTCTCAGGAGAAGCTTATGGAAGACCATGTTTCTTCCTTCAATCTCTTCAAAAATTCTTTTGTTTTGATGAATTAATTTGATGGGTTCGGGGAATATAAGGAGAAGAAAGATGGCTTTCTTCATATCTTTTTTTTTTTTTTTTTTTTCCCGGGGGGTGGGGAAGGGGACGTCAGCTGGTCCTATCCACTTGCATGAGACGATTCCATATAATTGCTCCAGTAACTGTATTATTGTGAGCCAAAGATTGGAGTACCCTAGTCACAAAATGAGTTATAGAGCTAAGGTAGGACACTTCACAAGAATTAATTTCTTGAATCTGTTTAAAATTTCACAGACCACATAAGCCAAAAACATAAGTTTATAAGGAATCACATCGAACGAAATCTTGAAATTACAATTTAAGATCACAGAAAAATTATAAACAAAAAACATAGGTTTATCGTGCAAATTCATGTCTTTACCTGGGTCAACAAAGTCCGTGAAATTCTCATAAAAGTGTCTTCAGTAAAAAGACATGCTGTAGGGTCCACCTTCCAAAGACACACCAAAATTAACACTTTTTTTTTTTTTATGGAATTTCATACGAAACTGTTTGAAATTTAACCGATATAGAGATAGATTTTATAAAGTCTCTTGTCAATATGTTCCTACTTTAATTCTCCAATAACAGCTGTAGAGTAAAGTTATATGACAGCAGTACCATTTTTACCTTATTATCTTTGGCAAAGAAAACTTCTAACTATTTTGCTATATCTACCAAGGAAGTTGAGAAATTAATATTAATCAAACAATCTTATTTATCAAAAATCCTAGTTAGCGATGGGTTCTTTTCCCCCGCATGGATGGAATGATAGAAGTTTTTCTTTTTCCTTTGTTTCGTTTCGAGATTAGTTAGCTTCATTACACACGAGCAACCTAAATCCTTAGTACAAGTCTCTATTCACATTTTAAATTAATTTGGAAATTTCTAGAACCAATTGTAACTTCACAACGTGAATCACATTCCTATTAAAAGAAAACCTTGGATTCAGGATCGGCCAAATCATTAAAGCTCACAGGCCTTTAAGTCGTGGAGACATCAACTGGCCATGCCAGTGCCTACATGGCTTTTCAGGTCAAGGTCAAGGTCAAGGTCAAGGTCGCATCGCATGGCATTCGGATCGTGGAGAGACATGAGTGGGCTATGCAAGTCATTGCTTTGCTTTTCAGGTCAAGGTCGACGTCAATTACACCTGATGCTTTGGACAAGGAGATGCCACTGAATATATCTTTGCTTTAAGCTGAAGGAGCAAATAAAAAGATGTTTTTCTCTAGAGAGTTAAAATCAAGAGTGATAGTGATAGATTTTTCACTTGAACTTATCCTGATGTTATTTGGTTAAAATCAGGTATGGCTACATAACGAGAATTTAAAAAAAAAAAAAAAAAAAAATCAGTGGATCTTTTGGTTTTATTGACTGCTACGGCAAATTATGTCTAGGTCAATAATTAATTTACAATTAATATTTAAGTATTAACCTAGAAAATTAATGTTCCTATTAGTGGGATAAGTTTTTTGTTTTTTCTGTCGTTGTACTCTATTTATAATGGTGGATCCAAAGAAGTCCAACAGTAAGCTCAAGTCGTGGAGTCAACGTCAGCTGGTCCCCGGCCGCTTGCGTGAGACGACTCCACGATGATTCCTCGGGTGTCGAATCCAGTGCAGTGCATTGCACGTGACATCTTCCCAATGCACGATTCATTTGAGAGTCCATCACTAATACAGACAAATGCTCTAGAACCGTCTTTTTGCAATTCATCAGAAGAACACAAGCTACTCTAAGCCAGAGACTGGAGTACTCTTGTCACAAAATCATATGCTCCATCACGTCCTAAAAACCTTTTAAAGCAATTGCTTTCTTCAATTTGTACGCGTAAAGAAATCCGCAATAATATTTTTCCCCAAGAAGGCAAATTAAGAATTTCTTTTATAAATTTTCAGTATAAGAATATTCAAATATTCATTAAAGTGAAAAATTTATTTCTCCACTTTGAAGTTTAATTTGGTCGCATCATTATTAGTGATTGATCTTTTTCCTTACTTAATTTACCATGTGTAATGTGTCATGTAGACATTCATGTCATAATAGTGGAATATCAACAGAGTCCATATTTATTGATAAAATATGGAAATTGTGTAATGGACAGAAAATAATTTTTTTCCTCTATAAACTTTATGTAATTAGGGTTTTGCTTAAATTTTATTTTATTTTTTATATTCATTTATGTTTAAGAACATCATGTAATATGCCTAATTAACATCCAATATTATTTATTCAACAAATATGAGCCACAATGTTAAGTCGCACTTTATATGTGAATTAGACACACGTATAATCATTGTGAACTACTAATGTAAAAATTTAAATTGTTAGTAAAAGGAATGATTTTTATATTTAAATAATTTAACACTTCCTTTACGATTAACTTGGATTTTGTATAAGAATAGAGCGTTGAATTATATGGTAGAGAAGACATATAGAGACCTCAAGGGATCTAAAATCAACATGCCGTGTTCTAATATCATGGGGAATTTTGTAAAATTTGTGCCAACTATTCAAACAATTTAATTTATCTGATGAGAACATGATTATTAATATTGCCGTATCCCTCAGATAACAGGAGGCATAAACACAATGGCAACTTGGGGGAAGAACTGTCGTGACATGTCAAAGTCTCTTTTTTTTTTTTTTTTTTACCCAAAAAGAGTTCTCAGGTAAGGGACTCCTTTCGCGGTTCAAATGATCATCAAAATAGACTAACGCATTTCACTTATTTTCCTCTCTATCTGTCCGATTTGTAGCAGAATTGTACCCAAAAGCAAAGGACTTTTCCATCAAATCCGATTTGATAGTGCCAATTTCACACAGTGACTCCATATCAATTCATATTTTTTCGTTGTTTTCTTTTTTTTCGGCCAAACGATTTAGATCGTCGCTCCTAATGGATGAAGAAGTCTTCCTTATCAAAGACAGTATGGGTGAAATGGATTGAAATTATCTTAACTCAGATGAGGAAATTAACCATATTCTACGTTAAAAATTTCAAGAAAATTTTTTTTTTGCTAGAGGAAGCGACAGGTTTTGCAAATCAAGTTATAGGCTAAGGTAGGACAATTCACATTAATCAATTTCTATTATCTATTTAGAATTTCAGAAACCACATGAGCTAAAATTTGAAAATAACATAAGTTTTTGAGGCATTGCGTTGAATGAAAGTTTGAAATTACAAATTAAGATCACAGAATAATTACAAAAGAAGACATTGGTTCGTGGTGCAAATTTATGTTTTAACCCAGTCAACATTGTCGGTGGAATTTTTGGAGAAGAATCTCTGGTGAAAGGACATGCTTTATGGTCCACCTTCAGGACGCACACCTTTTTCATGGAATTTTCATACGATTTTTTTTTTTCAAATTTGACACACAGTAGAGTCAGCTTTAATAAAGTCCCTTTGTCAATATATTACTACTTTACTTCTATGATAGGAGTTGTAGGGTATAGTTATGTGATGACAGTACCGTTTTTTCCATATAATATTTGGCGAAAAACTTTAATCATTTTGCTATATCTACCACGGAAGTTGAGAAATCAACATTAATTAAACTATCTTCTTTATTGAGAGTTGTAGTTTTACTCTCTTTTTCTTCATTTCATTTTGAGTTAAGTTAGCTTTGTTACGCACGAACAAATTGAATCCATAGTGCAAGTCTCTATTTAAGTTTCAAATCAGCTTGAACATTCTTACAATGGATTCTAATATGACAACGTGAATTGCAAGTGAAACTCGGATTCGGGATCGGCCAGATAATTAAAGCTTACAGGCCTCCGAATGGTAGAGACATCAGTTGGCCACGCAAGTCGCTGCTTGGCTTTTCAGGTCAAGGTCATCTCGGTATCGCAGGTGTGTTTGGATCGTGGGAGAACTGTCGTGACATGTCAAAGTCCTTTTCTTTTTTCTTTTTTACCCAAAAGGGAGTTCTCAGGTAAGGGATTCCTTTCGCGGTTGAAATGATCATCAAAATAGACTAACGCATTTCAATTATTTTCCTCTATATCTGTCCGATTTGTAGCAGAATTGTACCCAAAAGCAAAGGACTTTTCCATCAAAACGGATTTGATAGTGCCAATTTCACACAGTGACTCCATATCAATTCATATTTTTTCGTTGTTTTCTCTTTTTTTCAGCCAAACGATTTAGATCGTCGCTCCTAATGGATGAAGAAGTCTTCCTTATCAAAGACAGGCTGGGTGAAATGGATTGAAATTATCTTAACTCAGATGAGGAAATTAACCATATTCTACGTTAAAAATTTCAAGAAAATTTTTTTGCTAGAGGAAGCGACAGGTTTTGCAAATCAAGTTATAGGCTAAGGTAGGACAATTCACATTAATCAATTTCTATTATCTATTTAGAATTTCAGAAACCACATGAGCTAAAATTTGAAAATAACATAAGTTTTTGAGGCATTGCGTTGAATGAAAGTTTGAAATTACAAATTAAGATCACAGAATAATTACAAAGAAGACATTGGTTCGTGGTGCAAATTTATGTTTTAACCCAGTCAACATTGTCGGTGGAATTTTTGGAGAAGAATCTCTGGTGAAAGGACATGCTTTATGGTCCACCTTCAGGACGCACACCTTTTTTCATGGAATTTTCATACGATTTTTTTTTTTTTCAAATTTGACACACAGTAGAGTCAGCTTTAATAAAGTCCCTTTGTCAATATATTACTACTTTACTTCTATGATAGGAGTTGTAGGGTATAGTTCTGTGATGACAGTACCGTTTTTTCCATATAATATTTGGCGAAAAAACTTTAATCATTTTGCTATATCTACCACGGAAGTTGAGAAATCAACATTAATTAAACTATCTTCTTTATTGAGAGTTGTAGTTTTACTCTCTTTTTCTTCATTTCATTTTGAGTTAAGTTAGCTTTGTTACGCACGAACAAATTGAATCCATAGTGCAAGTCTCTATTTAAGTTTCAAATCAGCTTGAACATTCTTACAATGGATTCTAATATGACAACGTGAATTGCAAGTGAAACTCGGATTCGGGATCGGCCAGATAATTAAAGCTTACAGGCCTCCGAATGGTAGAGACATCAGTTGGCCACGCAAGTCGCTGCTTGGCTTTTCAGGTCAAGGTCATCTCGGTATCGCAGGTGTGTTTGGATCGTGGGAGAACTGTCGTGACATGTCAAAGTCCTTTTCTTTTTCTTTTTACCCAAAAGGGAGTTCTCAGGTAAGGGATTCCTTTCGCGGTTGAAATGATCATCAAAATAGACTAACGCATTTCAATTATTTTCCTCTATATCTGTCCGATTTGTAGCAGAATTGTACCCAAAAGCAAAGGACTTTTCCATCAAAACGGATTTGATAGTGCCAATTTCACACAGTGACTCCATATCAATTCATATTTTTCGTTGTTTTCTCTTTTTTCAGCCAAACGATTTAGATCGTCGCTCCTAATGGATGAAGAAGTCTTCCTTATCAAAGACAGGCTGGGTGAAATGGATTGAAATTATCTTAACTCAGATGAGGAAATTAACCATATTCTACGTTAAAAATTTCAAGAAAATTTTTTTTGCTAGAGGAAGCGACAGGTTTTGCAAATCAAGTTATAGGCTAAGGTAGGACAATTCACATTAATCAATTTCTATTATCTATTTAGAATTTCAGAAACCACATGAGCTAAAATTTGAAAATAACATAAGTTTTTGAGGCATTGCGTTGAATGAAAGTTTGAAATTACAAATTAAGATCACAGAATAATTACAAAGAAGACATTGGTTCGTGGTGCAAATTTATGTTTTAACCCAGTCAACATTGTCGGTGGAATTTTTGGAGAAGAATCTCTGGTGAAAGGACATGCTTTATGGTCCACCTTCAGGACGCACACCTTTTTTCATGGAATTTTCATACGATTTTTTTTTTTTTCAAATTTGACACACAGTAGAGTCAGCTTTAATAAAGTCCCTTTGTCAATATATTACTACTTTACTTCTATGATAGGAGTTGTAGGGTATAGTTCTGTGATGACAGTACCGTTTTTTCCATATAATATTTGGCGAAAAACTTTAATCATTTTGCTATATCTACCACGGAAGTTGAGAAATCAACATTAATTAAACTATCTTCTTTATTGAGAGTTGTAGTTTTACTCTCTTTTTCTTCATTTCATTTTGAGTTAAGTTAGCTTTGTTACGCACGAACAAATTGAATCCATAGTGCAAGTCTCTATTTAAGTTTCAAATCAGCTTGAACATTCTTACAATGGATTCTAATATGACAACGTGAATTGCAAGTGAAACTCGGATTCGGGATCGGCCAGATAATTAAAGCTTACAGGCCTCCGAATGGTAGAGACATCAGTTGGCCACGCAAGTCGCTGCTTGGCTTTTCAGGTCAAGGTCATCTCGGTATCGCAGGTGTGTTTGGATCGTGGGAGAACTGTCGTGACATGTCAAAGTCCTTTTCTTTTTTCTTTTTTACCCAAAAGGGAGTTCTCAGGTAAGGGATTCCTTTCGCGGTTGAAATGATCATCAAAATAGACTAACGCATTTCAATTATTTTCCTCTATATCTGTCCGATTTGTAGCAGAATTGTACCCAAAAGCAAAGGACTTTTCCATCAAAACGGATTTGATAGTGCCAATTTCACACAGTGACTCCATATCAATTCATATTTTTTCGTTGTTTTCTCTTTTTTTCAGCCAAACGATTTAGATCGTCGCTCCTAATGGATGAAGAAGTCTTCCTTATCAAAGACAGGCTGGGTGAAATGGATTGAAATTATCTTAACTCAGATGAGGAAATTAACCATATTCTACGTTAAAAATTTCAAGAAAATTTTTTTTTGCTAGAGGAAGCGACAGGTTTTGCAAATCAAGTTATAGGCTAAGGTAGGACAATTCACATTAATCAATTTCTATTATCTATTTAGAATTTCAGAAACCACATGAGCTAAAATTTGAAAATAACATAAGTTTTTGAGGCATTGCGTTGAATGAAAGTTTGAAATTACAAATTAAGATCACAGAATAATTACAAAGAAGACATTGGTTCGTGGTGCAAATTTATGTTTTAACCCAGTCAACATTGTCGGTGGAATTTTTGGAGAAGAATCTCTGGTGAAAGGACATGCTTTATGGTCCACCTTCAGGACGCACACCTTTTTTCATGGAATTTTCATACGATTTTTTTTTTTTTTTCAAATTTGACACACAGTAGAGTCAGCTTTAATAAAGTCCCTTTGTCAATATATTACTACTTTACTTCTATGATAGGAGTTGTAGGGTATAGTTCTGTGATGACAGTACCGTTTTTTCCATATAATATTTGGCGAAAAACTTTAATCATTTTGCTATATCTACCACGGAAGTTGAGAAATCAACATTAATTAAACTATCTTCTTTATTGAGAGTTGTAGTTTTACTCTCTTTTTTCTTCATTTCATTTTGAGTTAAGTTAGCTTTGTTACGCACGAACAAATTGAATCCATAGTGCAAGTCTCTATTTAAGTTTCAAATCAGCTTGAACATTCTTACAATGGATTCTAATATGACAACGTGAATTGCAAGTGAAACTCGGATTCGGGATCGGCCAGATAATTAAAGCTTACAGGCCTCCGAATGGTAGAGACATCAGTTGGCCACGCAAGTCGCTGCTTGGCTTTTCAGGTCAAGGTCATCTCGGTATCGCAGGTGTGTTTGGATCGTGGGAGAACTGTCGTGACATGTCAAAGTCCTTTTCTTTTTCTTTTTTACCCAAAAGGAGTTCTCAGGTAAGGGATTCCTTTCGCGGTTGAAATGATCATCAAAATAGACTAACGCATTTCAATTATTTTCCTCTATATCTGTCCGATTTGTAGCAGAATTGTACCCAAAAGCAAAGGACTTTTCCATCAAAACGGATTTGATAGTGCCAATTTCACACAGTGACTCCATATCAATTCATATTTTTCGTTGTTTTCTCTTTTTTTCAGCCAAACGATTTAGATCGTCGCTCCTAATGGATGAAGAAGTCTTCCTTATCAAAGACAGGCTGGGTGAAATGGATTGAAATTATCTTAACTCAGATGAGGAAATTAACCATATTCTACGTTAAAAATTTCAAGAAAATTTTTTTTGCTAGAGGAAGCGACAGGTTTTGCAAATCAAGTTATAGGCTAAGGTAGGACAATTCACATTAATCAATTTCTATTATCTATTTAGAATTTCAGAAACCACATGAGCTAAAATTTGAAAATAACATAAGTTTTTGAGGCATTGCGTTGAATGAAAGTTTGAAATTACAAATTAAGATCACAGAATAATTACAAAGAAGACATTGGTTCGTGGTGCAAATTTATGTTTTAACCCAGTCAACATTGTCGGTGGAATTTTTGGAGAAGAATCTCTGGTGAAAGGACATGCTTTATGGTCCACCTTCAGGACGCACACCTTTTTTCATGGAATTTTCATACGATTTTTTTTTTCAAATTTGACACACAGTAGAGTCAGCTTTAATAAAGTCCCTTTGTCAATATATTACTACTTTACTTCTATGATAGGAGTTGTAGGGTATAGTTCTGTGATGACAGTACCGTTTTTTCCATATAATATTTGGCGAAAAAACTTTAATCATTTTGCTATATCTACCACGGAAGTTGAGAAATCAACATTAATTAAACTATCTTCTTTATTGAGAGTTGTAGTTTTACTCTCTTTTTTCTTCATTTCATTTTGAGTTAAGTTAGCTTTGTTACGCACGAACAAATTGAATCCATAGTGCAAGTCTCTATTTAAGTTTCAAATCAGCTTGAACATTCTTACAATGGATTCTAATATGACAACGTGAATTGCAAGTGAAACTCGGATTCGGGATCGGCCAGATAATTAAAGCTTACAGGCCTCCGAATGGTAGAGACATCAGTTGGCCACGCAAGTCGCTGCTTGGCTTTTCAGGTCAAGGTCATCTCGGTATCGCAGGTGTGTTTGGATCGTGGGAGAACTGTCGTGACATGTCAAAGTCCTTTTCTTTTTTCTTTTTTACCCAAAAGGGAGTTCTCAGGTAAGGGATTCCTTTCGCGGTTGAAATGATCATCAAAATAGACTAACGCATTTCAATTATTTTCCTCTATATCTGTCCGATTTGTAGCAGAATTGTACCCAAAAGCAAAGGACTTTTCCATCAAATCCGATTTGATAGTGCCAATTTCACACAGTGACTCCATATCAATTCATATTTTTCGTTGTTTTCTCTTTTTTCAGCCAAACGATTTAGATCGTCGCTCCTAATGGATGAAGAAGTCTTCCTTATCAAAGACAGGCTGGGTGAAATGGATTGAAATTATCTTAACTCAGATGAGGAAATTAACCATATTCTACGTTAAAAATTTCAAGAAAATTTTTTTTGCTAGAGGAAGCGACAGGTTTTGCAAATCAAGTTATAGGCTAAGGTAGGACAATTCACATTAATCAATTTCTATTATCTATTTAGAATTTCAGAAACCACATGAGCTAAAATTTGAAAATAACATAAGTTTTTGAGGCATTGCGTTGAATGAAAGTTTGAAATTACAAATTAAGATCACAGAATAATTACAAAGAAGACATTGGTTCGTGGTGCAAATTTATGTTTTAACCCAGTCAACATTGTCGGTGGAATTTTTGGAGAAGAATCTCTGGTGAAAGGACATGCTTTATGGTCCACCTTCAGGACGCACACCTTTTTTCATGGAATTTTCATACGATTTTTTTTTTTCAAATTTGACACACAGTAGAGTCAGCTTTAATAAAGTCCCTTTGTCAATATATTACTACTTTACTTCTATGATAGGAGTTGTAGGGTATAGTTCTGTGATGACAGTACCGTTTTTTCCATATAATATTTGGCGAAAAAACTTTAATCATTTTGCTATATCTACCACGGAAGTTGAGAAATCAACATTAATTAAACTATCTTCTTTATTGAGAGTTGTAGTTTTACTCTCTTTTTCTTCATTTCATTTTGAGTTAAGTTAGCTTTGTTACGCACGAACAAATTGAATCCATAGTGCAAGTCTCTATTTAAGTTTCAAATCAGCTTGAACATTCTTACAATGGATTCTAATATGACAACGTGAATTGCAAGTGAAACTCGGATTCGGGATCGGCCAGATAATTAAAGCTTACAGGCCTCCGAATGGTAGAGACATCAGTTGGCCACGCAAGTCGCTGCTTGGCTTTTCAGGTCAAGGTCATCTCGGTACCGCAGGTGTGTTTGGATCGTGGGAGAACTGTCGTGACATGTCAAAGTCCTTTTCTTTTTTCTTTTTTACCCAAAAGGGAGTTCTCAGGTAAGGGATTCCTTTCGCGGTTGAAATGATCATCAAAATAGACTAACGCATTTCAATTATTTTCCTCTATATCTGTCCGATTTGTAGCAGAATTGTACCCAAAAGCAAAGGACTTTTCCATCAAATCCGATTTGATAGTGCCAATTTCACACAGTGACTCCATATCAATTCATATTTTTTCGTTGTTTTCTCTTTTTTTCAGCCAAACGATTTAGATCGTCGCTCCTAATGGATGAAGAAGTCTTCCTTATCAAAGACAGGCTGGGTGAAATGGATTGAAATTATCTTAACTCAGATGAGGAAATTAACCATATTCTACGTTAAAAATTTCAAGAAAATTTTTTTTTTTGCTAGAGGAAGCGACAGGTTTTGCAAATCAAGTTATAGGCTAAGGTAGGACAATTCACATTAATCAATTTCTATTATCTATTTAGAATTTCAGAAACCACATGAGCTAAAATTTGAAAATAACATAAGTTTTTGAGGCATTGCGTTGAATGAAAGTTTGAAATTACAAATTAAGATCACAGAATAATTACAAAGAAGACATTGGTTCGTGGTGCAAATTTATGTTTTAACCCAGTCAACATTGTCGGTGGAATTTTTGGAGAAGAATCTCTGGTGAAAGGACATGCTTTATGGTCCACCTTCAGGACGCACACCTTTTTTCATGGAATTTTCATACGATTTTTTTTTCAAATTTGACACACAGTAGAGTCAGCTTTAATAAAGTCCCTTTGTCAATATATTACTACTTTACTTCTATGATAGGAGTTGTAGGGTATAGTTCTGTGATGACAGTACCGTTTTTTCCATATAATATTTGGCGAAAAACTTTAATCATTTTGCTATATCTACCACGGAAGTTGAGAAATCAACATTAATTAAACTATCTTCTTTATTGAGAGTTGTAGTTTTACTCTCTTTTTTTCTTCATTTCATTTTGAGTTAAGTTAGCTTTGTTACGCACGAACAAATTGAATCCATAGTGCAAGTCTCTATTTAAGTTTCAAATCAGCTTGAACATTCTTACAATGGATTCTAATATGACAACGTGAATTGCAAGTGAAACTCGGATTCGGGATCGGCCAGATAATTAAAGCTTACAGGCCTCCGAATGGTAGAGACATCAGTTGGCCACGCAAGTCGCTGCTTGGCTTTTCAGGTCAAGGTCATCTCGGTATCGCAGGTGTGTTTGGATCGTGGGAGAACTGTCGTGACGTGTCAAAGTCCTTTTCTTTTTCTTTTTTTACCCAAAAGGGAGTTCTCAGGTAAGGGATTCCTTTCGCGGTTGAAATGATCATCAAAATAGACTAACGCATTTCAATTATTTTCCTCTATATCTGTCCGATTTGTAGCAGAATTGTACCCAAAAGCAAAGGACTTTTCCATCAAATCCGATTTGATAGTGCCAATTTCACACAGTGACTCCATATCAATTCATATTTTTCGTTGTTTTCTCTTTTTTTCAGCCAAACGATTTAGATCGTCGCTCCTAATGGATGAAGAAGTCTTCCTTATCAAAGACAGGCTGGGTGAAATGGATTGAAATTATCTTAACTCAGATGAGGAAATTAACCATATTCTACGTTAAAAATTTCAAGAAAATTTTTTTTGCTAGAGGAAGCGACAGGTTTTGCAAATCAAGTTATAGGCTAAGGTAGGACAATTCACATTAATCAATTTCTATTATCTATTTAGAATTTCAGAAACCACATGAGCTAAAATTTGAAAATAACATAAGTTTTTGAGGCATTGCGTTGAATGAAAGTTTGAAATTACAAATTAAGATCACAGAATAATTACAAAGAAGACATTGGTTCGTGGTGCAAATTTATGTTTTAACCCAGTCAACATTGTCGGTGGAATTTTTGGAGAAGAATCTCTGGTGAAAGGACATGCTTTATGGTCCACCTTCAGGACGCACACCTTTTTTCATGGAATTTTCATACGATTTTTTTTTTTCAAATTTGACACACAGTAGAGTCAGCTTTAATAAAGTCCCTTTGTCAATATATTACTACTTTACTTCTATGATAGGAGTTGTAGGGTATAGTTCTGTGATGACAGTACCGTTTTTCCATATAATATTTGGCGAAAAACTTTAATCATTTTGCTATATCTACCACGGAAGTTGAGAAATCAACATTAATTAAACTATCTTCTTTATTGAGAGTTGTAGTTTTACTCTCTTTTTCTTCATTTCATTTTGAGTTAAGTTAGCTTTGTTACGCACGAACAAATTGAATCCATAGTGCAAGTCTCTATTTAAGTTTCAAATCAGCTTGAACATTCTTACAATGGATTCTAATATGACAACGTGAATTGCAAGTGAAACTCGGATTCGGGATCGGCCAGATAATTAAAGCTTACAGGCCTCCGAATGGTAGAGACATCAGTTGGCCACGCAAGTCGCTGCTTGGCTTTTCAGGTCAAGGTCATCTCGGTATCGCAGGTGTGTTTGGATCGTGGGAGAACTGTCGTGACATGTCAAAGTCCTTTTCTTTTTTCTTTTTACCCAAAAGGGAGTTCTCAGGTAAGGGATTCCTTTCGCGGTTGAAATGATCATCAAAATAGACTAACGCATTTCAATTATTTTCCTCTATATCTGTCCGATTTGTAGCAGAATTGTACCCAAAAGCAAAGGACTTTTCCATCAAATCCGATTTGATAGTGCCAATTTCACACAGTGACTCCATATCAATTCATATTTTTCGTTGTTTTCTCTTTTTTTCAGCCAAACGATTTAGATCGTCGCTCCTAATGGATGAAGAAGTCTTCCTTATCAAAGACAGGCTGGGTGAAATGGATTGAAATTATCTTAACTCAGATGAGGAAATTAACCATATTCTACGTTAAAAATTTCAAGAAAATTTTTTTGCTAGAGGAAGCGACAGGTTTTGCAAATCAAGTTATAGGCTAAGGTAGGACAATTCACATTAATCAATTTCTATTATCTATTTAGAATTTCAGAAACCACATGAGCTAAAATTTGAAAATAACATAAGTTTTTGAGGCATTGCGTTGAATGAAAGTTTGAAATTACAAATTAAGATCACAGAATAATTACAAAGAAGACATTGGTTCGTGGTGCAAATTTATGTTTTAACCCAGTCAACATTGTCGGTGGAATTTTTGGAGAAGAATCTCTGGTGAAAGGACATGCTTTATGGTCCACCTTCAGGACGCACACCTTTTTTCATGGAATTTTCATACGATTTTTTTTTCAAATTTGACACACAGTAGAGTCAGCTTTAATAAAGTCCCTTTGTCAATATATTACTACTTTACTTCTATGATAGGAGTTGTAGGGTATAGTTCTGTGATGACAGTACCGTTTTTCCATATAATATTTGGCGAAAAACTTTAATCATTTTGCTATATCTACCACGGAAGTTGAGAAATCAACATTAATTAAACTATCTTCTTTATTGAGAGTTGTAGTTTTACTCTCTTTTTCTTCATTTCATTTTGAGTTAAGTTAGCTTTGTTACGCACGAACAAATTGAATCCATAGTGCAAGTCTCTATTTAAGTTTCAAATCAGCTTGAACATTCTTACAATGGATTCTAATATGACAACGTGAATTGCAAGTGAAACTCGGATTCGGGATCGGCCAGATAATTAAAGCTTACAGGCCTCCGAATGGTAGAGACATCAGTTGGCCACGCAAGTCGCTGCTTGGCTTTTCAGGTCAAGGTCAACTCCGTATCGCAGGTGTGTTTTGATCGTGGAGATATGAGTTGGCTATGCAAGTCGTTGCTTTGCTTTTTGGGTCAAGATCGACGTCATTTGCATCCGATGCTTCGGACAAGGAACAGCCCTGAGTATATCTTTGTTTTAAGCTGAAGCAGCAAAGGAAGTTGCTTTTCTTTATAGAGTATTAGTCTGGAGAATTGGTGATAGAGATTTTACTTTAATTTTTTCAAATGTTATTTAGTTAAAATCAGGTGTGGCTACTGAACGGGAAAATAAAAAAGAGGAAAATCATAGGATCTTATTGGTTTTATTAACTGCTACAACAAAGTATGTATAGGTTAATAGACTATACAAAAATTTATTTAAGCATTAACCTAATCAATCAATGTTACTATTAGGGGCGTAAGTTTCTTCGTTCTAATTAATGCAAAAAGTAGCGAGAATAAAGATCATCACTCCTAGCAGACGCCAAAATGAATCAGATCATCACTCCTAGCAGATGAGAAGTCCTTTTCATCAAGGATAGTAAGGGTAAATTGGATTTGTATGAATCTTGGAGACTATCTTAACTGTGGATGAAATAATGGGTGGTGACTTACATATTTTGTCATAACCATGCAAATTAACGTATTTTACATAAAAAAATTTATTTATCCAGAGGAAACAAACGGGTTGGCCATGCAAGTCATTGCTTTGCTTTTCAGGTCAAGGTCAATGTCAAGTGTTCACGGTCTTCTTTGAAGGGTAGCCAGCCAAGTAGAAGGCATTTCACCCTATCCACTCACCCAGAAGTGAGAGGCTATTATATCTACCTACATGGCAGTAATCAGAACTCAAGTTTTGATGTGGTGTCTATTTTCACCACCGTGGGCTCCCTAATTCCAGGGCATGTCTTTTTCTTCCTGGTGCACAAACCGTCTTGTCAAGGCTCCTTTAGTAGAGAGAGAGAGAGAGAGAGAGAGTGTGTGAGAGTATGTCTGTGTGTGTGTGTGTGTGTTGGGGGGTGGTGATGTCAATTGCATCCGATGCTTTGGACAAGGAATAGCACCGAATGTATATTGGTTTCCAGCTGAAGGAGCAACGAAAGTTGTTTCTCTTAAGAGAGTAAAAATCAAGAGCAATAGTGACGGGTATTTTACCTTAATTTGGCTACTAGATGGAAAACGAAAAAATCAAGTTGTTTCTTTTAGTATTATTAATTGCTACAGCAAAATATGCATTCCTTAATAAACTAATCAATTAGCGCTACCGTTAGCTGGATAAATGATTCAGATAATCACTCCCTATAGACTAAGAAGTCCCCTTTATCAAGGACAGTAAGGGTAAAATGGATTCAAATGAATCTTGGCGATTGTCTAACTGTGGATGAAATAAGGTGTGGTAAGTTATATATCTTGTCACATGGATCAATTTCTTGTATCTGTTTAGAATTCACAATCCACATGAACCAAAATTTGTAAACAACATAATTTTGAGAGGGATCATGTTGAATGGAAGCTTGAAATTACAGGTTAAGATCACATAAATAATAATAATAATAATAATAATAATAATAATAACAACAACAACAACAACAACAACATAGGTCCATCATGCAAATTTATGTTTCCACCTCAGTCCACATCGTTGGTGGAATTTATAAAAAGTATCATTAGTAAAAAGATATGCTATATGGCCCACCTTCGAGAGGCACACCATTATTGACACCTTTTTCATGAAAGTTCATGCGAAATTGGCTGATATTTAACATAGAGACAGCTTTGACGGAGTCTCTTGTCGATATATTGCTACTTTATTTCTCTAATAACAGCTTCAACAATGACAGAACCATTAAGAAGAATTTCATTGCCTAATGTTCTCTTTGGAGGGGAGGGAATGCCCCGTTAAAGAGATAGTCTTTGTCCACTATTTACTTTAATAAATTCGGCAAAGCAAACTTTAATTATTTTGCTATATCCACCAAGGAAGTTGAGAAATTAATATTAATCAAACTATATATTTTTTTTTTATCAAGAATCCTACTTTTACTTTTTTCTTCGTTTCATTTCGAATTAAGTTAGTTTTGCTACACACGAATAAATTGGATCCTTAGTACAAGCATCTATTCACATTTCAAATCAATTTGGAAATTTCTAGGACTGATTGTAACATCACAACGTGAATCGCATTCCTGATAAAAGTAAACCTCGGATTCGGAAATGGCCAAATCATTAAAGCTTATAGGCCTTCAGATCGTGGAGACATCAGCTGGCCATGCAAGTCGCTGCTCAACTTTCCAGGTCAAGGTCAACGTCTTGTCACATGGCGTTCGGATTGTAGAGATATGAGTTGGCTATGCAAGTCGTTGCTTTGCTTTTTCAGGTCTAGGTCATTTTCAATTGCATCTTGATGTTTTGCACAAGGAATAGCACTGAATATTTCCTCGTTTTTTTTTTTTTTTGTAAAGCTGAATATGTCCTCGTTTTAAGCTGAGGAACAAATAAAAAGTTGCTTTCCTTTAGAGTGTCAAAATCAAGAGCGGTAGTGATCGATTTTTCACTTTTAACTTTTCCTGATGTTATCTTGTTAAAATTGTTATCTTGTTAAAATTAGGTATGGCTACAAAACGGAAATTTTATTTTTTAAAAAAATCAATGGATCTTTTTTATATTATTAACTGCTACAGCAAAGTATCTCTAAGTCACAAAAGTATACACAAATAATATTTAAGTATTAACCTAATATATTAATGTTACTATTAGTAGGATTAGTTTCCTTTTTCTAATCAAAGTACATAATAGTGAGAATAAAGCTTTGTTTTGATGGGGTTAAATAATGTCATTCTAGTCATTTTGTTACTTATATATTAGATCCAATCATTCCAACATAACATTGAAGCTATAGAATCTAATGCATTCAAAATAGGGGTGAGCATTGACCCTAGACCGACCTTGGACTGGCCCAACCCCGTCGGTCTTGATCCGGTTCCTATGAAGACTGGGTCAATCATTGGTCTTGAGATCCTTAGACTAACACTATATGGATTGGTCCATGATCTTGTAAGTTGAGAGCTGGTCCAACTCGGATTAACCTTGTAACATCCTGATTTTCAGGTTCTGTTTTCAAGTGAATAAGTTAAGCTTTTCATTAACGTGTCTATAGTCTTTTTCTCTAAGTTGGCCACTCACGAGATAACTAGTTTATCTGGTGAAGCCGTTAATGGATTTTAACGCAAATGACTTGAGAATTCGACCATAAATCGATTGCTCGACCGTGCTAATCTTTAAAGGTCAATACAAAACTGTCAAAATCGATAAGAGATCGAAGATATGTCGGTTCGACTGAAGTATGTGATTAAAGTGTGGGTGATTCCACCTAATTGCACAATTCTCGTTGAACGGCACTAAACTGATTCTTCTGTCATTTCTATACCCTATTCTCGTATTTGAAATGTCGAGATTTTCACGACAACTGAGAGTCGACAGTGAGTTGAAGTGTATAATGTGGCTCGAAAATAATCGACCATGGGTCAATTACACTAAAAATTTCTAAAAGCCACTCGGTAGGCTAGGTCACACTAAAATGGTGCCCGATTGAATTTAACCTCGAATTTAAACCCGATTTTAAAAATTGAAAGTTTTTTCATGTCACGATTCATTTTAGGAACGTCGACTCATCCTTTGAAGAATTTTCTATAAACCCGAGATTTCGGCAAAAATCAAAGTAAGGTTATTTTGGACTGGGAAAATAAGAGGGTCATTTTTTATCGCATTTTTTGTTGTCAAGTTGGTTCAATTGACGAGAAACAATCATGGGATGGACGGTGGCACCTTCGCTGAATTGTTTGGGCTTCCATTGGATTGATTTGAAGAGGGTTTGAAGTGAAATTGAAGAGGGAAATGCCCAAATTCGTAGGCCTTGTGGGGAGCAACATTTTGGACCATTTCAATGACTTGTTGGGGAAGCTTGGGTGCTACAAAAGGCTGAAATTGAAGGCGGAAGTGGTGGGGGCATGTGTGATGAGTGAGTGGAGATAATGGTGCAGACTTTGGAGGCAATTAGGTCCCCCTCTCTTCAGCACACTCCCTTTTCCTCATTCAGCCACCTTTCTCCATTACAGAGGCCTTTGAAAGCTTAGAGAACTAGAGAACAACCAGTCAGCCCCTCCCTTAGCCCGTCGATTGCCGTCCAAAGCCACTGGAGCCGCTTGCTCGCCCCCGTAAGCCCTACGCACTACCCGAGCCCCGTGTGTTCGTCCTGCTCTTCTTGTGCCTAGCCGGGTCCCAAGTTGCCTCAGGCCACCGTTTAGGCCATCAGAATTGCTGCCGTCACCCATTTGGTCCCGCAACAACCTTGCCATCCCCCCTTTCCCCAAGCCAAGCAGCCCTTTGGCCGGTTCCTTCAGCCTTGAGAAGAATTGAAGCTTCAGCGAAGGCTGAGGCATTCAAGGCCCATTTTAGGTCTCTTTCAAGGCTTGGTTGGTGTTGCCATGGGCTTGGTTGTTGCCTGCCTCCGTGTCACCATCGCCGTCGCTGCGGACTCATCGGATCGCAAAACCGGTGAGTTTACTTACTAAACTCTGCTTAAGGAGTTCATGATGCTTAAGGAGTTCATGATGCTCAAGGGGTGATTAGTCCAAGCGTCTCTAGTGCCTACATGACCCCGAAAATATTTTTAGATATTATATCAAATAATGGGATTTTAAAAGGAAGGATATCAATTTTTAAAGTTCGATCTGTCCGTGTACCCACACACGATTATTTTCACCAGGTGTTTTTAATACAAAGAAAATAGGCCAAGCACATTATCTTAATTAAGACATTTGATTGCAATGCACGATGTCCTCGGCCGTATTGAATGGTCGTGTGTTGGTTATGAGAACCCGTCGCGAGCGTTTACGCAGGACGTTGCCCTTATATGGGTTGCCCTTGGACAACGGAAGCTAGTCGCAGTAGATTTTGGATCGATGCTCCTTCGGGATTGTCGTCTATTATAGACGTACCGTGCTCAATGAGGTGAGACGATGCTTGGCTATGCTAGAAGACTGCCGAACAAAGAGTAGGCCGTGCCCTTGGGGCTGTAATCAATTGGAATGTGTGATTGATTGAAATATATGCATCGGATTATGGGACAAAATTGTGTGGCACGGTATGAGACGTGTCATAACGATTTGACCATATAATCATGACCCATGTGTTTGATTGTGATTAAGTGAGATGTTCCAATTGATGTGTGCATCTATTTTATGTATTGTGTATATGAACTGTGCTGACATGCAGGAAGGAACTGAGGTGAGGTAAGTCCTTTGTGGTTGTGTGGTTAGGATGCCTTTAGGCGTATTTTCTTCCTAGTCGGGGTTTAGGGGGTGAACTTGCTGAGACATTGTCTCACCCCGTTGTAGGCTCAATCTGTTCAAGTCCTTAGATGGCGTTCCTCCTATACGTTTTGGTCAGCCTCGGGCTGGTACTAAGCATAGCTTGGACGTCCCTGTTTTTGGGAGTCATTGGGTTTATGAACTGGTGGTGACCACTGTCTAGGTAGATGAGGGCCTACTTGAGAGGGTACCTCATCAAGTCAGGGCGTGGTTTCGCCATGGATTCAATAGGTATAGGGTAGGTCCCCTTCAAGGATTTGATATCCCCGCCATTCTAGTCGACGTCACTCTTGGTGAGGGTGCAGCTAACCCTCCTGATGGGGTTGTGGAGGACCCGAAACCCCCAGAGCCTGTGGATTCCGAAGGATCGGTGAACGTGTTCGACTAGTAGGTCGTAGGACAGCTTCTTTTTGAAAGTTGATCTTTTTGTAGACTTTTGTATATAAATCTGTGTGTTTATAAAAAAAGTGTTTTATGAAAATGGTATCCTGCTTTTCTATCCCAATTGAGTGTTGTCTAAGGATTATTTATTTCCTTCCGCATATGCAATAAAAAGAATGGGTCAGCGACGCGTCCTGGGACATCGCAATTTTATCGACCACCGAGGGATGTGCGCGCCCTCAAGGTTTGGGTCGTGACATCCCCACCGGAGTGGTATCAGAGTTGGTCAATATATTGAGTGATAAGGTGCGATGGATTTTTGGGATAGTTAGTAGGAATAGCTATTTGGTAGCTTGTTTGGTGGGGATCACTTAGTTTGGTGGGTATCAGAGTTGGTCAGTATATGCATTAGCAATTTTATGCTGATGCATGTGAGTGATAGCTGTTTGGTAGCTTGTTTGGTGGGGATCACTTAGTTTCTAATTATGTATGGAATTGGGAACAGGTTCTGTAGAAAGTCTACATAATGAGTGACTCCTAGGAAGAGGACTATTGGACCAGTGACCCGGGGTAAGACGTTGACAAGGGTCGGTACTTGAGATGGTTGTGGTAGTGCGCAAGCTGAGGCCAGCACAAGTGAAGTAGCATTGCCTCCAGTCGGTGCTGGTGTAGCAGCACCTGGTGATCTGAGAATTGACGGGATCATGTAGGCGCTAGAGACGCTTGGAAATATGGTAGGGCAGCAAACCCAAAATCAAGCTGCTGCTGCCACTGCTATAGCTACCGCTACCGCTACCGCAGCTGCCACTATTGCCGTTATTGATGCCGCCTCTACTGCTGCCGCACTTACCGCCGCACCTGCCAAGGTTCCACCTGGGAACGTGGTTGTTGAGAGAGAGGCCGATGCACAAGCTGGTGGAATAGTTTCTGAAGCTGAACCCACTAAGGTTCACAGGTGCAGGAGATCCTGAAGTTGCAACACTCTAGGTCCAAGACTTGGAGAAGGCCTTTGAATTGCTAATGTGCACCGAGGAAGAAAAAGTTGTCATTGCAGTATACTAGTTGTAGGGAAATGCAAGTACTTGGTGGAGAGCCACCAAAGGAAAAATAGTTCTTGAAGGTGTGGTCTCGGTGTGGAACATCTTCTTGAAGCCTTTAATGGCAAGTACTTCTTTGATAGTGTAAGGGAACTTAAGATGACGGAATCCCAGCACCTTCGCCAAGGTACAATAACAGTAGATCAATACAAAGCGAAGTTCGTTGAATTGTCACAGTACGCCCCAAGACTAATTGAGGATCCGGTAGACCGAGCTAGGAGGTCCAGAGATGGGCTCATATCGAAATTGAAGAGTTCGCTAGTACCATTTAATTTGAAGGACTACAATGACCTGTATGAATGGGCCCAATTGATAGAGAGAGACCGAAACGAGCAAGCCGCCATGTCTGGGTTGCGGTTTGGTTCAAATAGAGATGGAAACCGGTTTGGGAAGAAGCCCATGACCAGAGGAAGGTACCCTATTCCGCCCAACAGGAAGAGTGGGATAGGTAAGTCAATGCCGAGCTAGATGAGCATGTGTCGCTTTTGCGAAAGACGACATGGATCAGCCTCGTGCCATTCTAGGCTGGGTGTTTGTTTTGAATGTGGCCAGCAAGGTAACATGGCTAAGAATTATCCTAGAAGATAGAGGGGACCACATCAGTTGCTGTTGCCACCACCAATGGGTCAGAATAAGGGGTTCGCGTTGCAGAACGAACCACATGGTGGACTAGATAGACCTCCAGCGCAAGGAAGAGTGTATGATATCACCAGAGGACAGGCAGAGGACTCGCCTGATGTGGTTAAAGGTATGGTCTCGTTAAATGACCATGATGCTTATGCTTTATTTGACCCTAGCGTAGCTCATTCATTTATAGTTGAGCAATTTATTAAGCTGGTAAGGTTAAGTCCTGAAATGTTGGAGTCAATGGTTAATATATCTATACCGTTAAAAGATACGGTGTTGTCTACGGTAAGCTGTCTTGGTTGCAAGTTAGTGATTGGTGAACGAGAGGGGAGGATAGATTTGATAGTCCTAGCCATGTATGATTTTGATGTAATAATTGGCATGGACTGGCTCACCAAACAACGAGCTAAGATTGTAACAACCTAGGCCCCACTGTGTAATATTGTTTGCTTTGGACATTGAGTCTTCACGGCTTTAAAACACGTCACATAGATTAGAGGGACCTAAGCCTTATAAACTAGCCCTAGGACTCCCCTCTAAGCGATGTGGGATAGGAGACGTGCCCCCACACTTGTGTCATCACACTCTCACCCCTTAGGAGCACAGCGTCCTCGCTGTGGCCGCACATGCGGTCGGGAGTCGGCTCTAATACCATTTGTAACGACCTGGGCCCCATTGTGTAATATTGTCCACTTTGGACACTGAGTCCTCACGGCTTTAAAAGCGTCACACAAATTAGAGGGACCTAAGCCTTATAAACTAGCCCCAATACTCCCCCTAAGTGATATGGGATAGGAGATGCGCCCCCGCGCTTGGGCCGTCACACTCTCCCCCCCTTTAGGAGCACAGCGTCCTCGCTATGGCCCCACACGTGGTCGGGAGTCGGCTCTGATACCATTTGTAACGACCCAGACCCCACTGTGTAATATTATCGATTTTGGACACTGAGTCCTCACGGCTTTAAAACGTGTCACATAGATTAGAGGGACTTAAGCCTTATAAAATAGCCCCAGGACTCCCCCCTAAACGATGTGGGATAGAAGACGCACCCCCACGCTTGGGCAGTCACACTCTCCCCCCCTTGGGAGCACAGCCTCCTTGTTGTGGCCCCACACGCGGTCGGGAATCGGCTCTGATACCATTTGTAACGACCCGGGCCCCATTGTGTAATATTGTCTGCTTTGGACACTGAGTCCTCACGGCTTTAAAATGCGTCACACAGATTAGAGGGACCTAAGCCATATAAGCTAGCCCCAAGACTCCCCCCTAAGCGATGTGGGATAGAAGACGCGCCCCCGTGCTTGGGTCGTCACACTCTCCCCCCCTTGGGAGCACATCGTCCTTGCTATGGCCCCACACGTGGTTGGGAGTCGACTCTGATACCATTTGTAACGACTTAGGCCCCATTGTGTAATATTGTCCGCTTTGGACACTGAGTCCTCACGGCTTTAAAATGCGTCACACAAATTAGAGAGACCTAAGCCTTATAAACTAGCCTCAGGACTCCCCCCTAAGCGATGTGGGATAGGAGATGCGCCCCCGCACTTGGGTCGTCACACTCTCCCCCCCTGGGAGCATAGCATCCTCGCTGTGGCCCCACACAAGGTCGGGAGTCGGTTCTGATACCATTTGTAACGACCCGGGTCCCACTGTGTAATATTGTCCGCTTTGGACACTGAGTCCTCACGGCTTTAAATTGCGTCACACAGATTAGAGGGACCTAAGCCTTATAAACTAGCCCCATGACTCCCCCTAAGTGATGTGGGATAAAAGATGCGCCCTCGCGCTTGGGCTGTCACAAAGATGGACAGCTATCGCAAAGCGATTCAGTTTAACCTATTAGCGGGTGAAAGTTTCGAGTTTATTGAGAGTCGAGGAGGACCATCGATTACCTTAATCTCGTCGCTTGGGGCAACCCGTTTATTAAACGGGGATTGTCAAGGTTGCTTGGCAACTGTTGTGGATGAGGAGTCGAAGATCGAGGACATCGTTGTAGTGCAAGAGTTTCCGGATGTGTTTCCGAATGAATTGCTAGGTCTGCCGCCAAAAAGGGAGATTGAGTTCGTGATTGAGCTAGCCCTCAGGACAGAGCCAATCTCTAAGGCTCCTTACTGGATGGCATTGTCAGAGTTGAGAGAACTGAAGGTATAGATGCAGGAGTTGTTAGATAAGGGATTCATACATCCCAATGCATCATCTTAGGGAGCACTAGTTCTGTTCGTGAAGAAGAAAGATGATTCGTTACGTCTGTACATCACTAATCGTCAACTCAATCAAGTGATGATCAATAACAAGTATCCATTGCTGAGGATTGATGACTTGTTTGACCAATTGTGAGGAGCGTCGATATTTTCTAAGATCGACTTGAGAATCAGGTATCATCAGCTGAGAATCATTAAGGAGAACATGTTGAAGACAACGTTTTGTACGTAATACAGCTATTATGAGTTCACTGTGATGCCGTTTGGTTTGATTAATGTCCCAGCTGCTTTCATGGATATGATGAATCGAGTTTTCAATGAGTGCCTAGATTAGTTTGTGATTGTTTTCATTGATGACATCCTAGTGTACTCGAGAAGTCTTGAGGAGCACGAAAGACAGTTGAGGATAGTGCTCCAGACACTGAGGAATCATGAACTGTATGCCAAGTTCAGCAAGCGCGAGTTTTGGTTGACTCGTCTGGTGTTCCTAGGCATGTGATTTTAGGTGAAGAAATCTTCGTGGAACCGACCAAGATTGAAGCAGTTATCAGCTAGCCAAAACCGACGACAGTGATAGAGATCAGAAGCTTTTTGGGTTTGGCAGGTTACTATAGAAGGTTCGTTGAAGGATTTTCATCTTTAGCTTCACCGTTAACTCGACTACTAAAGAAGGAAGAAAAATTTGTGCAGACAGATAAGTGCGAGCGTAGTTTCCAAGAGCTTAAGCAAAAGCTGACTACTGCACCAGTGTTAATAATACCATCTAGTCTTGGAGGATATGAGATCTATAGTGATGCGCCGTTTAGAGGACTGGGTTGCGTGTTAATGTAGCATGGTAGGGTTGTTGTATACGCGTCCCGTCAGTTAAGACCGCATGAGATGAATTATCTGACGCATGACTTGGAATTCACATCGATTATTTTCGCTTTGAAGATTTGGAGATATTATTTGTGTGGAGAAAGATTCTAGATCTTTACAGACTATCAAAGTCTCAAGTATCTATTCTCTCAAAAGGAGTTGAATATGAGACAGTATCGCTCGTTGGAACTTCTGAAGGACTATGATTGTGATATCTTGTATCACCCTGGAAAGGCGAATAAAGTCGTAGATGCGCTGAGTCGGAAATCTTCAGTTGCATAGATGATGGTTAAGGAATGGATTTTACTCAAGAGAGCTTGAGATTCGGTTTTCAAATTTGAGATAGACCACCTTTTAAACCTTATGGCCACCCTCGAATTGAGCCGGAAGTGCAAATAAAAATTAAGACGCTTCAGTTGACAGGCCTAGTTATTTAAAAGACCCTACAAGAGGATACTGAAAAGAGAAATGCTGACTTTCAAATTTCTGATGACGGAACACTAAGGTTCAGAAGCTTATTGTAGTAGTGTGTACCTAATGATGCAAAGCTTATGGAGGAGATTTTGCCAGAAGCTCATCGTAGTAGTTACAACATTAATCCAGGCAGTACAAAGATATATCAAAATCTGCGTCAACACTATTGGTGGTTCGGTATGAAGGAGGACATCACCAAATATGTCACCAAGTGTCTGATGTGTCAACAAGTGAAGGCACAACATTGTAAGCCGGGAGAACTTCTGCAATCTCTTGAGATTCCCGAGTGGAAATGGGAACACATCAAAATGGATTTTGTGATGGGCTTACCAAGGAGTCAGATGGGTAATGATTCCATTTGAGTAGTGGTCGACAGACTCACGAAGTCAGCTCACTTTATCGTCGTACGAAAGGACCTTGATTTGGACAAGCATACAGAATTGTACATGCGTTAGATTTTTCATCTGCATGGAGTGCTGGTGACGATTACATCTAACAGAGACCCAAGATTTACAGTTGCCTTTTGGAAAAGTTGGCAGATAGCCTTAGGAACGAAGCTGCAGTACATTACGGCCTATAATCCTCATACGGATGGCCAGTCTGAGAGGACGATTCAAACTCTCGAGGACATGTTGAGAGCGTGTGTTCTAGATTTCAAAGGAAGTTAGGAAGAACAGCTTCATCTTGTTGAGTTTGCCTGCAACAACAGCTACCAGTAGAGTATTCAGATGGCACCTTTCGAAGCGTTGTATGGCAGAGTGTGCAGAATGCCAGTGTGTTGGGATGAAGACGGAGAACAGAAAATAACAGGCCCAGAGTTGGTTCAGCAGTCAGTGGATGTAGTTGCAATTATCAGAGATAGATTAAAGACCGCTTAGAGCCGCTAGAAAAGCCACACAGGTAAGTGTCGAAGGCCTTTGAAATTCCAAGTTGGTGAGCACGTCTTTCTGAAGGTGTCACCGATGAGGGGTACTCGCGCTTTGGTAAGAAAGGAAAGCTAAGTCCGAGATATGTAGGTTCCTTTGAGATTTTGGAAAGGATAGGGACTTAAGCACATCGTCTTGCATTGCCGCCAACGTTGGCGCAAGTGCATGACGTCTTTCACTTGTCGATGTTGAGGAAGTATGAGCTTGACAAGACCCGCGTGCTGAATTTTGAAGAATTGGACGTGGATGATAAGATGTCGTACGTGGAAAGACCAATTCAGATTGTAGATTGGAAGGAACAAGTTTTGCACACCAAGACGATCCCATTAGTCAAAGTGGTCTAGTAACACCACGGCACAGAAAGAGCAACCTAGGAAATTGAAGATTTGATGATATGACTGTACCCCCACCTTTTTGTTTTAAGATTTGTAATGGTTTAAATTTCAATGAAGAAATTTTTATAAGAGGGGAAGAGTTATGACATCCTGATTTTCAGGTTCTGTTTTTAAGTCAATAAGTTGGGCTTTTCATTGATGCGCCTATAGCCTTTTTCTCTAAGTTGGCCACTTATGAGATAACTAGTCTATCTGGTGAAGCCGTTAAGAGATTTTAACACAACGGATTTAAGAATTCGACTAGAAATCGATTGCTCGACCGTGTTAATCTACAATGGTTAATACGGCATTGTTAAAATCGATCGGAGCTCGGAGATAGGTCGGTTCGACTGAGGTATGTGATTAAAGTGTGGGTGATTCCACCTAATTGCAAAATTCTTGTCGAACGGCACTAAACTGATTATTCTGTCATTTATGTACCCTGTGCCTGTATTTGAAACCTCGAGATTTTCACGACAACTAAGAGTTACTAATGAATTGAAGATAACGTGTTTCGAAAATAATCGACCATGGATCAATTGCACTAAAAATTTCTAAAAGCTACCTGGTAGGCTAGGTCAGGCTAAAATCGCGCCCGGTTGAAATTAACTGAGAATTTAAATCCGATTTCAAAAATTGAAAGTCTTGCCATATCATGATTCATTTTAGGAACGTCGACTTATCCTCTGAAGATTTTTCTGCAAACCTAACATTTCGGCGAAAAATCAAATTACGGTTATTTTGGACCGGGAAAATTAGAGGGCCATTTTTTATTGCATTTTTGGCCGTCAAGTTGGTTCAATTGATGAGGAAAAAACATGGGATGGACGATGGAACCTTGGCTAAATTGTTTGGGTTTCACTTGGATTGATTTGAAGAGGGTTTGAAGTGAAATTGAAGAGGGAAATGTCTAAACTCGTAGGCCTTGTGGGGAGCAACATTTTGGACCATTTCAATGACTTGTTGGGGAAGCTTAGGTGCTGCAAAAGGCTAAGGTTGAAGGCTGAAGTGGTGGGGGCATGTGTGATGAGTGAATGGAGATAATGGTGGAGGCAATTGGGTCTCCCTCTCTTCAGCACACTCCCTCTTCCTCTAGCCTGTCGATCGCGTCCAAAGCAATCGGAGCCGCCTGCTCACGCTCGCAAGCTTGTCGCGTTGCTCGAGCCCTGCATGCTCGTCTTGCTTGTCTCGCGCCTAGTCGCGTCTCGAGCCGCCTTAGGCCACCGTCTAGGCCGCCGGAACTGTCGCCATTGCTCGCTTGGTCCTGCGGTACCCTCGCCGTCCCGTCGAGCCCCTTTCCTCAAGCCGAGCAGCTCTTCGGCCGATTCCTTTAGCCTCAAGCAAAATCAAACCTTCAGCAAAGGCTGAGGTATTCAAGGCCCGTTTTAGGTCTCTTCCAGGCCTTGGTTGGTGTCGCCGTGGGCTTGGTTGTTGCCCGCCTCTGAGTTGCCGTTGACTCACCAGATCGCAAAACCGGTGAGTTTACTTGCTAAACTCTGCTTAGGGAGTTAATGATACTTAAGGGGTGATTATTTTAGGCTAATTATGAATTAGCTGGTTAGTTAGATTAGATTAGTGATTTAATTGCTTAATTATGCATGTTAGGTGGTTAGAATAGATTGATTTCGGGCTAAAGAAGTTGTGCTATTTATTTAGATAGATTCAGAAATTTCCTAGGCCCGTTTAGGTGGTTCAATTAGTGTTTCCGGCCAAAGTTAGTATTTATGGTATTTAATTTGCATTATTGAATTATTTTTGGTATTTATTTAATTATTTAATATTTTCTGGAAACTATACCAAGATAGTCGGTGATTGGAATTTTGTGTTGATTGCAATGGTGTGCTTAGTTTATGCAATTGAGTGCAATTGAATGGTGATTATGATTTTTGAGTTATTATTTCAAAATCGTGAAATTTTGATATTTAATTAGAAAATACCGAGTGTCGGGTTTTGACCCCGAAAAAGTTTTTATATACTATATCAAATAATGAGATTTTAAAAGGAAGGATATCAATTTTTAAAGTTCGATCTAACAGTGTACCCATTAATGATTATTTTCATCGGGTGTTTTTAATATGATGAAAATAGGCCAAGTGCATTATCTTAATTGAGACATTTGATTGCAATGCATTGTGTCATTGGTCGTAATTGAACGGTCGTGCGTTGGTTATGAGAACTCGTCGCGAGTGTTTACGCCAGATGTTGTCCCTATATGGGTTGCCCCTAAACAACGGAAGCCAGTCGCAGTTGATTTTGGACTGATGCTCATTTGGGATTGCCGTCTATTATAGACGTAGCCATGCTCAATGGGGTGAGATGACACCTAGCTATAACAGAAGACTGCCGAACAGAGAGTAGACCGTGCGCTATGGGCCGTAATCAATTGGAACGTGTGATTGATTGAGATATATGCGACGGATTATGGGACAAAATTGTGTGGCGCGGTATGGGACATGTCATAATGAGTTGGCCCTATAATCAGGACCCCTGTGTTTGATTGTGATTGAGTGAGACGTTCCAATTGATGTGTGCATCTATTTTATGCATTGTGTATATGAACTGTGCTGACATGCAAGGAGGAACTAAGGCAAGGTAAGTCCCCTGTGATTGTGTGGTTAGGACACCTTTAGGCGTATTTCCTTCCTAGTCGAGGTTTAAGGGGTGAACTTGCTGAGACATTATCTCACCCCGTTATGGGCTCAATCTTTTCAGGTCCTTAGATGGCGGTTCCTCTAGTACATTTTGGTTAGCCTCGGGCTGTTGCTGAGCAAAGCTTGGATGTCCCTGTTCCCGGGAGTCATTCGGTCTATGAACGGGTGGTGACCACTGTCTGGGTAGATAAGGGCCTACCTAAGAGGGTATCTCATCGATTCAGGGCGTGGTTTCACCATGGACTCAATGGGTATAGGTAGGTCCCCTTCGGGGATTTGATATCCCCGAAACCCCCGAAGCCCCCGAAGCCCCCGGAGCCTATGGAGTCCGAAGGATCGGTGAACGTGTTCGACTAGTAGGTTGTAGGACATCTTCTTTATGAAAGTTAATCTTTTTGTAGACTTTTGTATATAAACCTGTATGTTTATGATTAGTTCTTTGTGAAAATGGTATCCTGTTTTTCTATCCCAACTAAGTGTTGTCTGGGGATTATTTATTCGCTTTCGCATGTGCAATAAAATGAATGGGTTGGCGACGCGTCCTAGGACATCGCAATTTTATCAACCACCGAGGGATGTGCACGCGCTTGAGGTTCGGGGCATAACAAACTTTGACTATATATATTACGAATTATATATATATATATATATATATATATATATATATATATATATATATATCTATTGTAAATAGCAAACCCCAAGTTAAACAGCATTAAATAGCATAAAAGGCCTCCACCTCTAGTACTATCGTTCTCCTTTCTTTTTTATCATCTTCTTTCTTCTTTATCCTCTTTAATTTTAACTTGAAATAAACGACTTTTCGCTCGTGAGCAACCTTGCCCCGCTTGTTATGCGACGCTCGCCCCCCGCAGCACTCGCCATTAGACACTGGCGCCACTCGTTACTCAACACCCTCACCACTCGCTGCTTGACGCTTACGTCACTTATGACAGCTTGATTTTCTGATTCTGTTTCCGATTGAATGAGTTGGGCTTTTCATCGATGCACCTATAGTCTTTTTCTCTAGGCTGATCACTCACGAGATAACTAATCTATCAGGTGAAGCCGTTAAGGAATCTAAACGCGACAAACTTGACAATTCGACTAGAAATCGACTGCTCAACCGTACTAATCTGCGAGGGTCAATATGGCACCGTCAAAATCAACCAGAAACTGGAGATAGGTTGGTTCGATAGAGGCATGTGATTAAAGTGTGGATTATTCCACCTTATTGCAAAATTCTCGTCGAACATCACTAAACCGATATTTCTGTCGTTTTTATACCCTCTGTCCGTATTTGAAATCTCAAGATTTTCACGACAACTGAGAGTTGCCAATGAGTCGAAGATACACAATGTGGCTTGAAAATATTCGACCATGGGTCAAATGAGCTAAAAATTCCAAAAAGCTACCCAGTAGGTTAGGTCACGCTAAAATCATGTCCGATTGAAATTTATCACGAAATTGAACCCGAATCAGAAATTGAAAGTTCTGTCATGTCATGATTTATTTTAGGAAGGATGAAGAATTTTCGGCGAGTCCGGAATTTTGGCGAAAATTCAAGAATAGGAAATTTTGAACCGGAAAAATTGGAGAGCCATTTTCGTGTGGAATTTTGGCATTCAAGTGGGATCAATTGGTGAGGGAATTGCAAAGATTTATTGTTGACACCTTAGCTGGAATTTTTGGGCACCAATTGGATTAATTTTGAGAGATATTGGATTGAGTTTGAAGGGCAAATGGGCAAATTCGTAGCTATGGTGGTGTGCAACATTTTGGACCACCTAGAGTGGCTTCTTGAGGAAGTTTGGAGAGGATAGGGCAGTTGAGCTCAGCCATGGACTTTGGGGGCCAAGTGATGAGTGTTTTGAGATATTTGTGAAGACTTTGAGGCTTTGTGGTTCCCTTTCAGCCGCAACCCCTCTTCTTCTTCTTCCTTGCCTTTGTTTTCTCCATTATCGTTGTGTTTAAGAGCCAAAGAAACTGAGAAAACCAGCTGAGCTAGGCTTGCCATCGACTAGCCAAGCCGCACGCTCATCCGAGCACTACTGAGCACCGCCCGAGCCGTCACTAGTCGTTGCCGCCCGCGAGCTTGAGCCCACGCGTCCTCGCTATCCCGCGCCTATTTGCTGGCCCTCTGTTAGCCTTGGTCGCTGTCACAGGTCCCTAAGCCACCTCCACCGTTCGTTCGAGCCACCGTCGCCCCCGCCTGGACTCGCTGCAGCTGCTGCCATCTCGCCTAGCCATTTCCCCGCCGCCGGAGCTACTCGATCAGCTTCTTCGACCCAAGAGCATAATTGAAATCTCAACCCATAGCTAAGACTTTGTGGGTCTTTTCCGGGCCCTTCCGGAGCTCCCTTGGTGTCGCTCTAGGCTTGAGTCTCGCCTGCCCTGGCGTTGCTGTCGTTGTGAACTCACTGACCCACTAATCCGGTGAGTTTACTCGCTAAACCTTGCTTAGGGGGCTAATGATGCTTAGGAGATAATTAGATTAGCTTAAGATTGGCTTAGGTGGTTAGTTTTGATTAATTAGTGATTTAGTTGCTTAATTAGGCTTATTAGGTGGTTAGATTAGTTTAGTTAGGAGTTAATTAGATTGTAGTATTTAAGTAGCATGGTACATTATTTTTCTAGGTTCAATTAGGTGGTTAGATTAACATATCTAACTTAATTGGGCATTTATGGAATTAAATTACATTTATTTATTTAATTTTGCAATTTATTAAATTATTTAATATTTTTCAAAAATTATACCGGGATTGCCGGTCGCCGGAATTTCGTGCTAGTTTTCATGGTGTGATTAGTTTATGCAATTGAATGATAATTTGTGCAATTTAGTGGTGACTGTGATTTTTTGTTTATTATTTCAAAATTGTGAAAATTTGGTATATAATTAGAAAATACCGGGTGTCGGGTTTTGACACCGAAAATATTTTTAAATAATATATCGAATAGTGGGATTTTAAAAGGAATGACATCAATTTTTATGGTTCGATTCAACTATGTACCCACACACGGGTGTTTTTTTATACGAAGAAAATAGGCCAAGTGCATTATCTTAATAGAGGCATTTGAGTGCAAAGCACAATGTCCTTGGCCGGGGTTGGATGGTTGTGTGATGATTATGAGAACCCGTCCCCGATGTGAGTCGGGTGGACGATGCCCTTATATGGGATGCCCTAAAAATGGATGCCAGATCGTGGTAGAGGCTGGACCAAAGCTCCTTTGGGAATGACGTCTAGAGGCAAACATTGCCATGCTTGGTGGGGTGAGACGATGCTCGGTTACGCTGGAAGACCGATGTGTGTCGGGTAGATCGTGCCTGTGTGGGTAGTAATCAATTGGAACGTGTGATTGATTGAGATAGACGCGCTTGATTATAGGACAAAATTGTGTGGCACGGAATGAAACGTGTCATAATGATTTGGTCTTACAATCGAGACCCCTTAGATTGATTGGTTTATAAGTGAGACGTTCCAATTGATGTGTGCATCTATTATATGCATTGATTATGTTATATGTACTGACATGCAGGGAGGTGCTAAGGCAAGGTGAGTCTTCCATGATGTGTGATTAGACTACCTCTGGGCGTATTTCCTTCCTAATCGGGGTTTAGGACATGAACTCGCTGAGGCATTGTCTCATCCTGTCATGGGTTTATTCTTTTTCAGGTCCTTAGATGGAGGAGCGTCATGTGTGGTATAGGGTTCTGCAAACGATGGATTTTGAACATACCTTCATCCTTATTCCCCAGACTACCTTGACTCGAGAGTTAGTTGAGTTCGTGGTATAGGTTGATGAGGGCCTACCTTAGTTGGTATCTCGCCGATTCATAGCATGGTTCATTGGCTTTCGTCAAAGGGGTCGGGAGGGTCCTTTATAGGGTTTCGATGGGCCTCCTGTCGAGACTAGGGAGTGGGAGGCAGCGCATCCTATTGATCTCGACACTCCTGATGGTGTTGTGATAGATCCGAAGCCCCCAGAGGCCATGGATGAGGAGCCTAGTGACTAGATGGTTTAGGGTGCGCATGAGAACATTTCTTGGCTGGGGAACAATTTCTTTTCAGAAATAGTTCTTTTCTATTTCTATTACGGGGAACAATTTCTATGTAAAAACCCTGTTTGATAACTACACAAAATTTTTACTCTAGAAATAGAAAAAGAATAGAAATGCGTTTGGTAAAAAACAGTTTCTTTGTTATATTTATTTGTTTTTTTTTATTTTTTTGCCGGTAGAGCCGCCGGACCCGCCGCCGCCGCCGCCCCGCCGCCCCGGCGCCGGCCGGCGGGGCGTGCGGGCGGCGCGTCAGGCGGCGGCGTCAGCGCGGCGGCCGTGGCGGCGACCGGCGGCGGCGTCCGGCGGCGGCGTCGGCGGCGGCCCGGGCGGCGACGGCGGCGGCGTCGGCGGCGGCGACCGGCGGCGACTGGGCAACGGTCGGCCGGCGGCGATCGGCTCGGTCGGCCTCCGGCGGCGGCGGCGGCTGCGATCGGCCGGCGGCAGTCGGTCGGCCTCCGGCGCGGCGGCGGTCGGCCGGCGGCGGGGCGGCGGGCGGCGGCGAGCAGGTCAACAGCGGTCAATGGCGGTCAACAAGAGAAGAATAAAAGAAAAAAAAAATTAACTTATTTCTTAAACTTGTTCCCGGGAACAAGAAGCAACTTTTTTTTACTTCTCATTTCTATTCCAAAACCATTCCCGGGCTAACATTTTGTTCCCGGGAACAAAAAATTAACTTGCCGTTATCATGCGGGTTTCTATTCTTTTTTGGTTCTAGGGAAGAGAAGAATAGAAATTCTTGGGCTGGGGAAGTTTGTCATGCAGACCCTTAATGGCTCTTCTTTTTGGAGTGGACTCTGTGTATAAACTTAGTGTGTTTATAAAAGTATGTTTTGTGAATTTGGTTGTCCTGCTTCTCTATCCCATATTTGTGTTGTTTGGGGTTTGTTTATTATACGCTTCCTCATGTGCTTAATCGATTGGGTTGGCAACGCGTCCTGCGACATTGCAATTTTATCGACCACCGAGGGATGTGCACGCGCTCGAGGTTCGAGGCGTGATATCCCCACTCGGAGTGGTATCAGAGCTGGTCAATGTATGGAGTGATAAGGTACGATGGGTTATGGGATAGTTAGTAGGAAATGCCTTTTTATTATGCTGATGCATATGATTGATAGTTGATTGGTAGCTTGTTTATGGGGATCACTCAATTTCTAATGTTGTATGGAACTGGAAAGCAGATTCTGTAAGGATCGTGTATCATGAGTGATCAAGAGCAGAGAGTGCCTAAAAAGAGGATCGTAGGATCAGTCACTCGGGGTAGGACGCCGATAAGGGTCAGTATCCGAGGTGGCCGAGGTAGAGCGTAGGCTCAAGCTAGCGCAAGTGGGATAGCATAGCCGCCGGTCGGTGCTGGTGTAGCAGCCCCTGGCGATTTGAGGATTGGCGGGATCGTACAGGCGCTCGAGACTCTTGGAAATGTGGTAGGGCAGCAGGTCCAGAATCAAGCTGCCACTGCTGTTGCTACAGCCATCATTACCATAGCTGCCACTACTACCGCTAATGTCGCCACTGATGCCGCTGCTGCCACCGCAGCTGCTGCCGCACCTGCTAAAGTTCCACCTGGGAACGTAATTGTTAAAAGGCCAATGCACAAGCTTGTGGAGCAGTTTTTGAAGCTGAACGCACTGAGGTTCATTGGCGCAGGAGACCCCGAGGCTACAACACTCTGGGTCCAAGACTTGGAGAAGGCATTTGCATTGCTGAAGTGCACTGAAGAGGAGAAAATTGTCCTTGCAGTATATTAGCTGCAAGTAATGCAAGTACTTAGTGGAGAGCCACCAGAGGGAGAGTGATCCCAGAAGGTGAGGTTCCGGTATGGAACGCCTTCCTTGGAGCCTTTAATGGCAAGTATTTTTCTGACAGCGTAAGGGAGTAGAAGATGGAGGAATTCCAAAGGATAATGGACTAGTATGAGGCCAAATTTGCAGAGCTACCGCAGTATGCGCCGAGACTGGTAGAAGATCTAGAGGATAGAGTAACGAAGTTCAGGAATGGCCTCAGACTAAAGCTAAAGATTTCGCTAGTACCGTTCAATCTGAAGGACTACAACGATTTGTATGAATGGGCCCAATTGATAGAGAGGAACCTAAACGAGCAAGTAACCACATCTGGGTCAAGATTCAGTTCGAACAGAGATGGAAACTGGTTTGGGAAAAAGCCCATTACTAGAGGAAGGTACCCTATCTCGCCCAACGGGAAGGGTGGGGTAGGAAAGTCAGCGCCAAGCTATAATGGTGTGTGTCGCTTTTGTGGAAGGCGACACAGATCGGCTCCATGCCATTTTAGGATGGGTGCTTGCTATGAGTGTGGCCAATAGGGTCACTAGGCCAGAGACTGTCCCAAAAAGCCGATGAGTCTAAATAAGGGATTTGCGCCGCAAAATGCATCACAAGGTGGAATCAACAGACTCCCAGCTCAAGGAAGAGTGTACGCTGTCACTAGACGACAGGCTGAAGACTCACCTGATGTGGTCACAGGTATGGTCTCATTAAACGACCACGCTGCTTATGCTTTATTTAACCCTAGCGCTACTCATTCATTTATAGTTGAGTAGTTTGTTAAGTTGGTAGGGTTGAATCCTGAATTATTGGAGACAGTGGCTAGTATATCTACACCGTCAAGGGATGAGGTGTTGTCTATGGTAGGCTGTCGTGGTTGCAAGTTAGTGATTGGTGAGTAAGAGGGAAAGACATATTTGATAGTCCTACACATGTATGATTTTGATGTGATAATTGGCATGGACTGGCTCACCAAGTAAAGAGCTAAGATGGATTACTATCGTAAAACGATTTAGTTTAATCCATTAGTGGGTGAAAGTTTCGAGTTTATTGGCAGTCGAGGAGGACCCTCGATTACCTTAATCTCGTCGCTTGAGGCAACCCGTTTGTTAGACGGGGATTGTCAAGGTTACTTAGCAACTGCCGTGGATACAACAGTTGAGGAGCTGAAGATCAAGGACATCGTTGTGGTACAGGAGTTCCCAGACGTGTTCCCAAAGGAATTGCCAGGTCTGCCACTGGAAAGGAAGATAGAGTTCGTAATTGAGTTGGCCCCGGAACGGAGCCAATCTCTAAGGCTTCTTACTGCATGGCATTGTTAAAGTTGAAAACACTGAAGGAGTAGATGCAGGAGTTGTTGGATAAAGGATTCATACGTCCCAGCATATCACCTTAGGGAGCACCAGTTATATTCGTGAAGAAGAAAGATGGTTCGTTGCATCTTTGCATCGACTATCGATAACTCAATTAGGTGATGATCAAGAACAAGTTCGTACACGATACGACCATTATGAATAATGCCATTTGGGTTGACAAATGCCCCAACTGCTTTCATGGATTTGATGAACCGGATGTTCAAGGAGTATCTGGATCAGTTTGTGATCGTTTTCATTGACGATATCCTGGTGTACTCGAGAAGTTTAGAGGAGCACGAAAGGCACTTAAGGATAGTGCTTCAAACTTTGAGAAATCATGAACGGTACGCTAACTTCAGTCAGTTTGAGTTTTGGTTGACTCGTGTGGCGTTTTTTCAGGTGACGGAATCTCCGTGGACCCGACCAAGATCAAATCAGTTATCAACTAGCCAAGACCGACGACAGTGACAGAGATCAGAAGCTTCTTGGGCTAAGCAAGTTATTACAGAAAGTTCATGGAAGGATTCTCATAATTAGCCTCGCCTTTGACTCGACTACTAAAGAAGGAAGAGAAGTTTGTGTGGACAAATAAGTGCGAGTGTAGTTTCCGGGAGCTTAAGCGGCCGACTACCGCACCGGTGTTGACAATTCCATTTGGTCCTGGAGGATACGAGATCTACAGTGATGCGTCTTAGAGGACTAGGTTGCGTGTTAATGCAACATGGCAGAGTCGTTGCATACGCTTCTTGTCAGTTGAGATCTCATGAGCTGAATTACTAGACGCATGACTTGGAACTCGCAGCGATTATTTTCGCTCTGAAGATTTGGATACATTACTTGTATGTAGAAAGATTCCATATCTTTACGAATCATTAAAGTCTCAAGTATTTGTTCTCTCAGAAGGAGTTGAATATGAGACAGCGTCGCTGGATGGAACTTCTCAAGGACTATGATTGTGACATCCTATACAATCCTGGAAAAGCTAACAAGGTTGCAGATGCGTTGAGTCGGAAGTCTTCGATTGCACATATGGTGATTAATGAGTGGATCTTACTCGAAAGAGCACGAGATTTGGTTTATAAATTTGAGATAGGCACCTTTCAAGTCTTATGGCCACCCTCAAAATTGAACCTGAAGTGCATTTATGGATCATGACGCTTCGGTTGACGGACCCAGATCCGGAAGATTCTACAAGAAGATGCGGACAAGAGAAAAGCTAACTTTCAGATTTCTAGAGACGGAACACTGATGTTTCGTGGACGACTGTGTGTACCTGAAAATGCAGAGCTTACGGAAGAGATTTTGTCAAAAGCTCATCATAGTAGTTATAGCATTCATCCAAGTAATACGAAGATGTATCCGAATCTACGTCAATAATATTGGTGGACCATTATGAAGGCGGACAGCGCTAAGCATGTCACCAAGTGTCTAACGTATCGGCAAGTGAAGGCACAACACTGTAAGTCGAGAGGACTTCTGCAACCTCTCGAGATTCTCAAGTGGAAATGGGAACACATCACAATGGATTTTGTGATGGGCTTACCGAGGAGTTAGAGGGGTAATGATTTGATATGGGTTGTGGTTGATAGATTGATAAAGTCGGCTCACTTTATCGCCGTACAAAAAGACTATGCATTGGACAGATATGCAGAATTGTACGTGCGTCAGATTCTTCGTTTGCATGGAGTACTGGTGACAATTACTTCTGATAGAGAAGTTCACAGCAACCTTATGGAAGAGTTTACAGACTACCTTGGGAAAGAAGCTACAGTACGGTACGAGTTATCATCCGGAGACAGATGGCTAGTCTGAGAGGACAATTCATACCCTTGAAGATATGTTGAGAGCTTATGTACTAGACTTCAAAGGAAGCTGGGAGGAGCAACTTCATCTCGTTGAATTCGCCTACAACAACAGCTATCAGTAGAGTATTCAGATGGCACCATTTGAAGCGTTGTATGGCAGAGTGAGCATGTCACGCCCCGAACCTTGAGCACGTGCACATTCCTCGGTGGTAGATAGAATTTTGCAACGTTCTCAGGATTTGCCACCGACCCTTTTCATTTTATTACACATTCGGAAGTGAATTCACTAATCCCCTGACAACAACATACATGGGATAGAAAAGTAGGACAACCAGGTTTCAAATTAAATACATTTTCATAAACACCTCAAGCTTATACAGAAGGTCTATATTATAAAGAACTATTGAGCCACCTATGCTCATGACCCTTCTGCTTCAAGCTCCGGGTTCTTCACACTAGGGTCCTGAAAATGCTTATACAATAACCAGTGAGATATAAATGTGGCACCCCTCGATGGCCCCCCGATCCGTTAGGGTCGCCACAGTTCGCTTACCTTTCACTTTCCCTATTAACATGTCACTCTGATACCATTTCAATTGCAACGGGTCCATATAACCTGGGGGTTTACATTTTTATTTTTATTTTTTATGGTAGGTCCCTTGCGCAATTCATATACGGAAGCACATCCAACAAACTCCCTTCCCTATATTCAGAAAACGATGCACACCTACTAAATATTTATAAGTAAAAGCCATACACCTTTTATTTACTTAAATCAGATAGACATCGTTCATCGGTACATCAAAATGCCGTAGTCTTCTATATTCGGCTACACTCCAAAAGATGACCGACATTTCCTCCAACAGTCATACACTTAAAGTCCATCGATCAGTGTCGGCGTCCAAAAGCTCCTTCCCTTGCTATCCTCCTCCTCATGGTCATATCCAACCGTTCAAACCATCTACTAATCTGAAATGTTGGTCAAAAGGGGTGAAAGACAAACTTCACGAGGTAAAGGAATCCAATAACCACTAATGCATCATACAAGTCATACATGCATTGCGGCATTTACTTACCTTGAAGCCATGCACATACTATCATGCATCATCATATCAATTTATAACACATACATGTGTATCATCATCGTATCATACATGTCATCATCATCATGACATCATTACATTACACATGTCATCATCATCATGGCATCATCACATTACACATGTCATATCATATATCATCATCATTATCATCACCATGCATATCATCATGCATATCATATCATGGGTGATCATCATTATTTCACATCACATATCATCATCATCATCATGCATATCATCATGCATATCATCATGCATATCATCATCATCTTGCATATCATCATGCATATCATCATTATCATCATCATGCATATCATATCATGGGTGATCATCATTATTTCACATCACATATCATCATCATTACCATGCATCCATGCATGTAACATCATCACCATATCCACATATCACATGTGCCGTCATCATTACCATGCATCCATGCATGTAACATCATCACCACATCATGCATATATCATCATGCATAATTAAATTTCAATTTCATTTTGAACTGCCACATTTTTCTTTTCCCGGGATCAATGTTTGCATCCCACATTCATCACTCGCGCCCAATCTTGGCGTCGCGAGAACCATCCGAGCATGTATCCAAGATACAACCGGGCATCCAAAGGGCATCGACTCATTTGAACCTCTGGGCATCTCGCACCCCCCCTGGCATCACGAGAAATCTCCGGGGCTCGCCATGAAAATGGTTACCCCTACCCTCCGGGCATGCATCATGATACAACCCCTCACCCTCCGGGCATGTATCATAATACAACCGGGCATCCCGACACTCCCGGGAAAACCTCAGGCATGTATTCATAATACAACCAGGCATCCAAAGGGCATCGACTCATTCGAACCTTTGGGCATCCCGACTCCGGGGCATCGTCGGCTCACACCTCCGACGGTATCATCATCACCACGATGCATATTCTCATACATCTCATTTCTCATCTTCAATTATAGTTTAATTTTTAACATGGCATATGGTATGATATCAAACAAATCATACTTGGCATAGGATTCACACATGCATCTCAATTCAATGTCATACATACACCAAGACTTTATCACATATGCAACTCAATTCAATATCATACACATATCAAGGCTTTATCACACATGCAACATGAATTACTTAAATGGAATTTATGGCCAATAAAATAATTCCTTTTATTTATTTATTCATTTATTTATTATTTTATTTTATTTATTATTATTTTATTTTATAAAACTATAAATTCCCAAAATTATCAAGATTCAAGGAATTATTAAACAAACTCATAGGATGATAATTACTTGCAAAATTCATGGCCAAATTGGATTTTTACAAAATCTCATAATTTTTCCAAAACATCCTATGCTTCTCGGATGAAACCAGAATGCATGGTTTCCGAATAAATTCAATTAAAATATCCATATGGCCTCCAAAAATTATAAAATTTTACTGTATTATAGCCAAGACATTTTCCTACAACTTTCATGTAGAACTCCAAGCCAGATTCTTTTTAGATTATTTTATACAGTCTCACGAAGCTTCTGGATCCATTACCGCATCGTCCAGTGCACACATCTCCGAAATACTGAGGTTTCACCTACCTATTCTCTTTCGTTTTCTCTGAAATTAGGATATGTTATGTGTCAAGATGTCCTTTACAAGTTTTATGAAGAGATATAGGTCAAATAACCAGAGTATAGTCATCGTTTAGGTCCTTGAAGTCTCGGGTGTCTCGGAACACATCACCAGAATCATCGTCTCCAAGATCTAGCCGATTTACTAGGCTATACTTGTTAATTTCTCTTCAAATTTGAGTATGTTGTATTTTAAGATGTTACCTAAAACTTTCATGCAGACATCGAAGTCATATTTTCATCACAAACCAACATGCAACCAAGAATCCAACAAAAGGTCAGTGAAAACTTCACAGATCTGAGGTCTCCGTATAGCAAGACTTTAACCCCCCAAATCTCCATCATCATTTTTCACTAAATTTCAGTATGTTATACTAAAAGATGTTAGCTACAACTTTCATGAAGAAATCGAAGCCAAAATCTGACTCTAAACACACATGCAAGCTCAAACAAGTTTCTGACTCCAAACAGTTCATGCGAAAACATTGGTGCAAGAGTAGAGAGTGGATTCCCAACTTGCCTCTAGACCTCACGAACAGCACGAGCGGACGGCACACGGCGACGAACGGGCTCCTTTCTCTCCCTCTCAGCTTCCTCTCTCTCTCGCACGATTCTCTCTCTCTCTCCCTCACTTGGCCGAATGGCTAACCGGCCATTCTCTCTCCTCTTCTTCCCTTTTATCCCCCCATTTCCTCATCATTGTTTGCCACCCCAATTGACCAATGCATGCCATCCCTCTCTAAGCCAATGCATGAAGACTTCTTGCCACTTGTCACAACACATGCAAGATGGGCTTGGGCTTTTGGGCTTGGGCTTGGGCCGGCCACTCCTCCCCCTTTCTTGGTCGACGGCAGCCCACTTGTGGGCTTCAATGGGCCGGCCAACTTGGCCCATTAAAATCCACCTTTTGGGCTTAAGGCCCAAACCTAATTTAAATCCTAATTTCACATTTTAATTATTCATCTTTAATTCTTTCTTTTAAGAATTTAATTACTAAATTCCTCATGCCCAAAATCTTGAAATCATAATTCCATAAATTCCAATTTATAAAACACATGGCCAATGATAGGATTTTCTTCCCTATCAAATAATTATCCATTAAAAGCTTGGCCATAAATCTTATTGCAAATTATGGATTAAATTGCCATAAAATAACTTGATGGTATTTCCATCACCTATTCATAGACTTTAATGTAACTAGAGGTCATTATGAATTTTGGGATGCCACAATAAATCTCAGTGAGTTCATCCCCTTGGCCCCCGGTTAGTACACCAACTCAACTCAGAGTACCTCTTCAAAACCATCCCATAAACAACCAATGACCCACAACCAGCAACAAATCACAACAGCCAGGGTCAATCACTAACCACATCGTTGGTTCGCATGCAACCTTACCTAGTATGCCATACCCTGTACGTTGGATCTTAGGACAATACACGCAATGCACATGGCTATTAGATGATGCAATTCATCAATCACATACGGTTTGCCTCACAAGTAATCTCACCTGGCCATTGCCACACCCTGCATGTTATCGATTTATGGGTGCGTGCCATAAACAATATGATCCACCTAGGCATTCCAATTACTTTCGACCATACGGGCTTGATACTCGACACACAAAAATACGGCCACATAGGCACGATACTCGACACATAGAAATACAGCCACATAGGCACGATCTATGCCACACAGGCACGTTCTATGCCACACAGGCTCATTCGAAGCCACACAAGCACGTTCTAGGCCACACAGGCAAGTTCCACCCCACACATGCAAGTTCCACGCCACATAAGCATTTCACATAAGAGCATCACCCACCCGACACACAACGGGGAACAGGTTCAACTTAGTGATCACACCAACACACCACCACAATTCCCTTTTTATTTTTGGGCACTTAGCCAATGCACACACGCTTGCATTTACACTTTCAAATCATCTTATCCTAAAGGCGGTCCATTTCGGTGTCCCTCGGACAAACCGTTTTCCCCTTTTTTTTGTGAAAATCACTCAATTCATTCAGATGCCCATGCATTTACACATCCATTCACTTCATATGATTAAAATACATGAAATTAGAATACTTTTCATTCTCGGGTGAACAGTGCTCCTGAACAGTGTTTCGTGAACAGTAACTTGTGAATAGTGCGCATGAACAGTAACTCGTGGACAGTGCACGTGAATAGTAAAATTCCAGAATTTAATAACTAATAAATTAAATCCAACAAACACTAAAAACTCTGAACTAAACGAGCAATAATTCAATTAAAGTGAAAAAAGTTTAATTAAGCACATAAGCACAATTAAGCAAATAAAGCAAGATTAAATTGAACTAATCTAAGCCATTCATCTGACCACTTATCATAATACTAACATAGCTTAATTAAACCTCCTAAACAAGAATGAACACTAAATAAACCAACCCTAAGAAAGTTTAGGCACTAATCAAGGGATTAGGAGCTAAACTCACCCGTTAAGCAGGCCAGAGGCACCGACGTGTGGGGACGATGGTGACTACGCACTGGAACCTCTATCACGATGATCCAAGGTGGTCCCAAACTCAGCACAACAACCACAACTCGGACTCTCTTTAAAATTCTGGAAAACAACATTGTTGGAGAAGAAAACAAGTTGAACGGCTTGGCTGGAGCTCCAGCAAGCGGGTGGTCAGCAGCTGGTGGCTCTCAGGGGTTTAGGGGGACTTGTTGGTGGTTGGTATGGGTGGATGTAGGGTCAGAATGAAAGAAAAATGAAAGAAAATGCTGAAATGGCGAAACCAGGTGAACTAGCCAGCGGACTGACGGATTGGCGGGCGGCGCCTTCTCGCCGACTTTCGAGACGGCTGGAGGCTCTGTTCGGGGTGCGGCTGGGCTCATTGGAATGGGCTGTCTCTTCTTGTCATGATAGTAGGTGGAGCATTGACTGATTCTCACAGGAAGATAACTTTTAACTCGAGTTTTCACAGAAAGGTTAGCTAGAGTAGAACAGTGCTAGGTGGTCAGACTACCGCTGGCTTTTGGCTGGCCGGCCGGTCAAACGGCAGCTTGAACCGGCGAACGGCAGGGTCCAAGCGGACGCTCTGGGTGTCCTCAACACGGTGGTGGGTGGCATGGGAATTGATTTGTCCGGGAAGCCAACAATAAACTCAACTTTTCACAAGGAGATCTGCTAGAACAGAAGCAAGAAGAGAGGGAGAATGAGGGAGAGAGAGGGCTCGACGGTTTGGGGCTGATTGAGGGGAGAGAGAGTGATGGGAGAGCTACTGTCCATTCTCATCAAAGCCCCCAAATCCCCATGCACATGACCTCATATTTCTCTCTCTTCCTTTGCTCTTATCCAAATGTTTTTAGGGGCAATTTGGTCATTTCCACCTTGCACAAATTACCAATTTGACCTTGGGCTGAAATTGATGTATGAGACTAAGAAATGGGCTTGGAAATTAATAGGAATGGGCTTGGGAATTGATTGGGCTTGATTGGGCTCAAATGGACTTGAGGTTTGGTAATGGGCTTGGAAGGAGGAATAGTTGGTTTGGGCCAAATGGGCTCACTTGCTTGCTTTAGGCCCAAGGTGGGATAGCCCATCATGGTGGCTATCCCACCTTGGGCCTAAGGCTAACACTGGCTTGGCCTAGCTCACTTCCTCATGGGCTCGCTTCCTCGGTTCAAAAATCCCTTTTCCAATTACTCGGCTTAATTAGCACTATCGACCGTCAAAGTAGCTTCATCCATAGTCCATCCTCGACATTCTTAATAATTCAAAGTTGAATCTTGGGTTTTCATGCCATGTCAATTTCGCCTTTATACCATTTTGGGTACAACTCAAACTAACAGACGGCTGTGAGGATTCATGCATAACCTATTCATGCTAAACTACGTTCAAGACATCTCGACACCTAGACGTCCTTGACTACATGAAATTACAGAGGATAGATTCTTATTTCAAAGTACATGATTACTGAGGATCGACCTAGGGTCATTCGCGGATTCGATAATAGTAAACGGAATCACCCGTCGTTCCATTATGTTCTGTCCGCAAATCAACTTCTAGTCATCCTTGGAATCGGCCTACCTATTTACAGGATCGTCCTCACGCAAGTCTCATTGTCAAGTCATTTTTCCCAAGTCGAGTCCTTTAGTCGTACGAGTTCTTTCCTCATTAGCCTTTCCCCTCAAGGTAAATATCTCAGGAGTGATCGATTTCGAGTGAGATCAACCAACAATGCATTGACGAAATTCACATTCATTTATCGCACATAGGGCTCGAATTTCAGGATGTCACAACTCTTCTCCTCTTATAAAAATGTCATCTTAAAAAATTAAACCATTATAAACCCTTAAACAAAAAAGCGGGGGTACAGTCGTCTCATCGAATCTTCGCTTTCCCAAGTAGCTTCTTCTATCCCATGGTGTTGTCAGATGACTTTGACCAACGAGATCGCCTTGGTGCGAAAAACTTGTTCCTTCCAATCCACAATTTGAACCGAGCTTTTCACATATGACACCCTGTAGTCCACTTCTAATTCTTCAAGATTTAGCCCATGGGTCGTGTCAGGCTCATACGTCCTCAACAACGACATGTGAAGATGTCATGCACTTGCACCAACCTCGGTGGCAATGCAAGACGATACGTTAGGATCTCGATTCTTCTCTAGAATCTCAAAGGGAACTACGTACCTCAGTTCAGTTTTCCCTCCTAGCCAAAGCGCAATGTATCCCTCATTGGTGACACCTTTAAAAAGATGTAATCACAAATTTGGAACTCTAATGACCTTCGTTGCTTTTCAACGTAACTTTTCAAGCAACTCTGGATAGTCTTTAATCTATCTCTGATAGCGGCAACTGCATACACTAACTACTGAACTAACTATGGGTCGGTAATCTTCCGCTCTTTGACTTCATCTCAACAAACTGGAGTTTGGAACTCTCTACCACACAACACTTCAAACGGTGCCATCTAGGCAATCTGCTGATAACTGCTATAGCTAGCTCCAGACAAGATCTCTTTCTTAAGATCTGCATCATCGGTACACACAATGGTCCACAAAGTTTTAGTGTTCCATCCTCAGTAGCTTGCAAATGAGCCTTTCTCTTTTCTGTATCTTCTTTTAAAATTTTCTGGATCTCAGGATCTATCAACTGCAATGTCTTGATTCTTAGCTGTACTTCTAGTTCAATTCTGAGGATGGCCATAAGACTTGACAGGCAGCCTACCTCAGATTTGAAATCGAATCTCCAGTTCCTTCGAGTAAAATCCACTCCTAAATCATCACCGGTGCAATCGATGACTTTTGATCCCACGTAAAAGTAACTTTACTAGCTTTTTTGGGGTGATATAAGAGGTCGTAATCACAGTCCTTGAGAAATTCCATCCAACAACATTGTCTCTATGAACGTCCTTGCCTTCCTCGACAATCTAGTCAGAGACATAGCTTTTGCTGAAAACTTTCTCACAAACCTATCTGTAAAAACTTGTCAACCCCAAGAAACTTCTAATCTTTGTTACTGTCGTTGACCTTGGCCAATTGACCATGACTTCAGACTTGGTCAGGTTCATGGAGATCTCGTCCATGTCCTTATAAGGTCTGAAACACTGCCTTTAAACGTCTTTCCTATTCTTCCGGACTTCTAGAGTACACTCGGACGTCATTGATAAACACTATCACGAACTTGCTCTTCCTTTCTAGGAGTAAATCGGGTGATTCCTCAGGAAACGTGTCAGAAAATTTCGTACAAAGGAGATGATGTCCATTTTCGGTTCCTTAATCATCATACCCACCACGGTTGCCAAATAACCTCGGCAACCCACATCTTGTAACCAAGTTGTCTTAAATGACAACATTAAAATAAACGAGGATCCTCCTCGATTTTCGACAAACTTGAAACTTTCTCAAGCAAACGGGTGAAACCAGATTACTGCATAATCACGTTCATTACAACGAGATGCTCCTTGAGCCAATCTCTTTCATTTTCAATTTCAAAGTCATACACAAGCAAAAGTAACCATGTACCACTCTAACTAGTGATTCTTTTCTTTTTACAACTTCATTTCAACAAACTGAAATTCTACAACTTAACCAAAATCTCAGTGTGCCAGTCTGATAAAGTTATCCCAAAAACATTCTTCCCCTATTCGATGCGTGGTTCGATTCCTTTTTGTCTCATTCGCCATCCTAGTAACGCCCCATCTATAGTGCATTTTTGTGGCGCATTCCCTCTGTTCTATCCCAATGGTGGCGGCGGTGGCGGCTGAGATCCCATTGGCCTATGCAAACAATCTTTGATCAGGTGGACGCGCTGGCGACACCTGTAGCAAACTCTTGTCTGAGGAAAACACGGGGCCGATCCATGTCGTCCTTTACCAAAACGACATACTCTATTCTGATTCGATGCCGACTTGACTATCCCACCCTTCATGTCAAGCAGAATAGAATACCCTCCTCCAGTCATCAGTTTCTTCCCAAACCAATCTCCATCCCGATTAGAACCAAACCATGATCTAGATGCAGTGACTCTTTCATTCTGATCCTTCTCGATCTTCTGGGCTCTCCCATACATGTCATTGTAAGTTCTTAGATCCAGAGAGACCAGTATGCTTCTTAAATCTGACTTGAATCCGTCCCTAAACCTTCTCACTCGGTTTGCCAGATTCTTTATCAGTTCGAGAGCATACTGCGAAAGTTTAGCGAATTTCACCTCATATTGATCGACGGTGAGGGAACCTTAGCGAAGACGTTGAAACTCTGCCATTTTCACCTCTCTGGTAATCTCTGAGAAGTATTTGTTATTGAAGGCCTCTAAGAAGGCGTTCCACTCCAGAACGATACCTTCCAGAAATATTGCTCCTTGGGTAGTCCTCCACAAAGTATTTGCAACTCCCTCTAGTTGGTAAGTTGCAAGGACTACTTTCCCAGTTTCATTGCACATTAGTAGTGCAAAAGCTTTCTCCAACGTCTGAATCCACGAAGTAGCAGCTTCGGGGTCTCCTACCCAGTGAACTGAGGCGGATTCAACCTTAAGAATTGTTTCACCAGCTTGTGAATTGGTCTTTTAGCGACCACAATTCCTCAAGGACCTTCGACGGGTGCGGCAACAGGTACAACAGCAAGTACGGCTGCTGGCAGCAACGGCTGCAGCAGTAGTAGCAGTGGCTTGAGCGGCGGCTTCGACAGCGGTGGCTTGATTCTGAGCCTACTAATCCATACAATTCCCCATAACTTATAATACTCGCATGATCCCTTCTATCCTGGAATCACTAGGGGCTTCTAACTCAGCACCAACGAGAGGTGGTGCTACTCCACTGGCACTGGCCTCAGCCAATGCTCTACCATGACCACCTCGGGTGCCAACCTTTGTCGACATCATATCTTGAGCGATTGACACAACAGTCCTCTTCCAAGGAGTCCTCAAATCAGGATCACTCATTCTACAGGATCTCTATAGAAGCTGCTATCTAATTCCACATCGAATTAGGAAAACTGAGTGACCCTACACCAAACAAACTACTAATCAGCTAGCCAATCACAGGCATCTGCATAAGGAAAAAGCCTTTCATACTCACTATCCCAATACCCATTGCACCTTATCACTCCAAACACTAACCTCGCTCTAATACCACTAAATGGGGATGTCATGCCCCGAACCTCGAGCACGTGCACATCTCTCAGTGGTCGACAGAATTTTGCGACGTTCCCAAGACTTGTCACCGACCCATTTCATTTTATTGCACGTGTGGAAGTGAATTCACTAAGCCCCTGACAACAACATACATGGGATACAAAAGCAGGACAACCAGTTTCAAATCAAATACACTTTCATAAACACCTCAAGCTTATACAGAAGGTCTATCTTATAAAGAACTATTGAGCCACCTATGCTCCTAACCCTTCCGCTTCAAGCTCTGGGTTCTTCACACTAGGGACCTGAAAATGGTTATACAATAACTAGTGAGATATAAATCTCAATGAGTTCTTCCCCTAAGCCCCCAATTAGTACACCAACCCAACTTGGGGTATCTGTTCAGAACTACCCCACAAACAACCAAAGACCCACAACTAGCAACAAATCACAATAGCCAAGGTCAATCGCTAACTACATCATTGGTTCGTATGCAACCTTACCTGGTATGCCATACCTTGCACGTTAGATCTCAGCACAACACACGCAATGCACATGGCCATTAGATGATGCAATTCATCAATCATGTACGAGTTGCGTCGCAAGTGATATCACCTGGCCATTGTCACACCCTGCATGTTATCGATTCATGCGTGCGTGGCATAAACAATATGATCCACTTAGGCATTCCAATTACTTTCGGCCACACAGGCATGATACTCGACACACAGAAATACGGCCACATAGGCACAATATGTGGCATCCCAAAATTCTTAACGACCTCTAGTTACATTAAAGTCTATGAATAGGTGATGGAAGTACCATCAAGTTATGGCCATTTAATCCATAATTTGCAATAAGATTTATGGCCGAGCTTTTAATGGATAATTATGTGATAGGAAAGAAAATTCTATCATTGGCCATGTGCATCATAAATTGGAATTTATGGATTGTGACTATAAGTTTAATGGCCTTATTATTTATGCAATTAGATATTTATTTAAATGATGATTAAGATATATTATAAAAATAAAATAAAATAAACTTGGGCCATTTAAGTTTGGACCTAGGGCCCAAGTAAGATGGGCCTAAAGTGGGCCATAAGCCCGGCCCATTGTCGCGCATGGAGGGGGAAGGAAGAGCCGCATGGCTTCCTCCAAGTGTCTTCAACCAAGAAGACACTTGTCTCCTTCTTAGGGACAAGTGTCCCCCATGCAAACCAAGAATGCATGCAATATATATATCCAACCAAAAAGGAAGAGAGAGAGAGAGTGGCTGGTTGAGGTGTAGCACCCCGAACCCTTTGAAGGTCGCCACAAGCATCGATGTTACATCTTATTACCCTTTTGTTCTACCCTTAGAAGAAGCGTCGTTATTCATAGGCATTTTTTTTTAAAGCGGTCCCAGCGCGACTCACTAGCGGAAGCTAAATAAAACATCACTATCTCTCCCCCTACCAACCGTGATACCAATACACACCACTAATCACCATAATTTTTATAGACGAGCCACGACACTTTATTTACATATATTTTCAAGATGGGACTTGTTTTGGGTCGGTACATCAAAAAGGAAAAGCTAGGACTCAACCATGTCCAGCCTAAAACCTCAAAAAGAACCCTCGACCCTCTACATCACATGTGCACAACCCCCATCATAAGTGTCGGCTAACTATCCAAAAAGAAACAGCCCTTACTCGTCACGCACAGGCCTCACACCCAGTCCGGTGTGTCAGGCGGCGGTGGTGGCAGCATCCCTCTCATCACCCCATCGCGGCGAACGTGGACGGAGACAAACTCCTGGACAATCAGGCCCCCAGCCAGGCCTATGTCGTATGAGACAAAACAGCGCACTCGTATGTATGTTAGTCCAGGCACAGAAGGACAGCTGTACTCCTCACACTCTACCTCGACGTCGGACGGTAACCCGTAAAATGCACCTTGCGCGACGGCAGGAAGCGGCATATTGCTAATCTGAAATGTTGGTCCCCAAAGGGGTGAGTACAACCACTCAGCAGATAAGGAATCCAACAACCACTCAATGCATCATACAAGTCATACATGTATTGTAGGCGTTACTTACCTCGAAGCCATGTGCATACTATCATGCATCATCATCACAAATTATAACACATACATGTGTATCATCATCATGTCATACATGTCATCATCATCATGGCATCATCATATCATATTATATCATCATCATCAGCGTCATGCATATCATCATGCCATACCATATATCATCATCATCATCATCATCATCATGCATATCATCATGCATATCATCATGCCATATCTTATATCATCATCATCATCATTGTCATGCATATCATCATGCATATCATCATGCCATATCTTATATCATCATCATCATCATCATCGTCATGCATATCATCATGCATACCATCATGCCATATCTTATATCATCATCATCATCATTGTCATGCATATCATTATGCCAATCATCATGTCATATCTTATATCATCATCATCATCATTGTCATGCATATCATCATGCCATAGTTTAATTTCCACTTTTAACCTCCCATTTGATCACCACATTACCCATTTCTCAAATCATCAATTTTATCATCCCCTCAGGCAAAGACCTCCGAGGCTTCCGGCATTCAGCCATTCCAGGCCACCGGCCATCTAGCCCCCCACATTCCGGGCATCTCGCATCCCAACTGGCATCACGAGGCATTCCCCTCGGGCAAAAACCTCCGACAGGGCTTCCGGCATTTACACTCCCTGGCTGGGCATCCCGCACCCCAATCCTGGCATCGCGAGGTATTCCCTTCGGCGAAACCTCCGAGGGGCTTCCGGCACCCCCCCACGTTCCGGGCATCCTGAATCTCCCGTGGCCATCCGGCAATGCATCTCTATACATTCCGGGCATCATCCTCCACCACAACCACCTCCTCACTTATCATTATCCACATTTACCAATTTCAATCTTAATTTAGCATGGCATACGAACATGACATCAAACAAGTCATTCTTGGCATAGAATTCACACATGCATCTCAATTCAATGTCATGCACACACCAAGACCGTATCATACATGCAACAATGTATAATTATTTATTAATAAATTTAATGGAATTTATGGCCAATAAAATAATCCATTTTATTTATTTATTTATTTATTTATTTATTTTTACATTCCAACTTTTGCCATTTTCATAAATATTAAATTTAATATCTACAAATTCCCAAAATTATAAAAATTAAAGAAATTATCAAACAAGCCAACAGGATGATTATTACATGCAAAATAAATGGCCAAATAGAATTTTACACAATCTCACAATTTTCACAAAACATCATATGATTTTCGGATGAAACCAGAATGCAGGGTTTCCGAAGAAATTCGATTAAAATATCCATAAAGCCTCTAAAAATTACGAAATTTTGCTGAGTTATAACCAAGACATTTTCGTACAACTTTCATGAAGATTTTCAAGCCAGATTATTTTTAGATTATTTTATACAGTCTCACGAAGCTTCTGAATCCATTACCGCATCGTCCAGTGCAAACTTCTCCGAAATATTGAGTTTTAACCTACCTATTCTCTTTAGTTTCCTCTGAAATTTGGATATGTTATACATCAAGATGTTCTATACAAGTTTCATGAAGAAATCGAAGAGAGATTCTTAACAAAAACCAACATGCAACCACAAATCCAACAAAAGGTCAATAAAATCTTTCCAGATCTGAGGTCTCCGTAGGATGAGACTTTAGCCCCTCAAATCTCCATCATTTTCCACTAAAGTTTATTATGTTATAGTTCAAGATGTTATCTACAACTTTCATGAAGAAATCAAAGCCAAAATCGGACTCTAAACATGCATGCAAGCTCACACAACATCCTGACTCACACTGTTCGAGCGAAAACAGCCAAACCATTCAAACGCAAACCATCCGTACTTCGGTTTTTCTCACCTAAACACCCAAAAATTCAACATGCAAGTAACATACACACATGCAAGAGCAGCTAGAGGACTCCCACTTTCCTCTAGACCGGTCGGTCGATGGCGTAAGGCGGCGAGCACGGCGGCACACGGCGGACGGACGGCGGTTCCTCCTCCTCTCTCTCTCGGCCACTCTCCCTCTCTCTCGAAACCTCTCTCTCTCTCACTCTCTCTCTCGGCCGAATGGGGAAAAACCGGCCACCCCTCTCTCTCTCTTCCCTTTTATCCCCCCTAATTCCCATCATTAGCAATCATCACATGCCTTTAAACTAGCCAATGCATGGCATTCTCCTTTGTGCCACTTGTCCTATTGCATGCATAATGGGCCTTGAATTTGGGCTTGGGCTTGGGCCTCCTTTGTGGCCGGTCAACCACTCCCTCTTGGGCCTCCATTGGGCCGGCCAACTTGGCCCATTAAAAGCTTAGGCCAATGAGCCTAAGGCCCAATCCAAAAAAAATGACTTTTCCCTCTCTTTTTTTTTTTTTTTTTTTTTTATAATCACTTCCATAAATTTTTAAATTTAAATTTCCACATGGCCAAAGTCTTGTGACATTTTTTTATTGAAATTTAATTTATAAAGTGCATGGCCAAGCATAGATTATTATCATAATCCATCAAATTTAAATTCTCACAAACATATGCACACATCATCTATTCTAAAAAAACTAATGGCTAAGGCATAAACCTTAGGAAATTTTATCACCTAAATAAAGACTTTAACACACCTTATGGCTTGACGTTGAATTTTGGGATGCCACAATTCTCCCCTCCTTAGAGAATTTCGTCCTCGAAATTTAAACACCACTCGTGCCTTCTTGAAATAAGTAAGGGTACTTTTCCTTCATTTGATCCTCACTTTCCCATGTGGCTTCCTCCATATCATAATGTCGCCATAATACCTTAACCAATGGGATCTTCTTGGTCCTAAGAATTTGCTCCTTTCGATCCAATGTCTGCATAGGCTCTTCAATGTACCTTACTCTCTCATCCACTTTGATGGCTTCATGATCGAGTATGTGACCAGGATCCAGCTGGTACTTCCTCAACATCGATACATGAAACACATCATGCAGATTTTCTAGCTTAGGAGGTAACACTAAACGATAGGCTACATCCCCTATCCTCTCGAGTATTTCAAAAGGTCCAACAAATCTAGGGCTTAACTTACCCTTCATCCCAAATCGAGATATTCCTTTCATTGGAGATACCTTAAGGAATACATGATCTCCCATGCTAAATTCCAAAGGCCTTCTACGCCTATCTACGTAGTCCTTTTGCCTACTCTGAGCTGTTTTAAGTCTTTCTCTGATAATTTCAACAGCCTCAGTGGTAACTTGTATCAGTTCAGGTCCTGTCAATTTCCTTTCGCCTACTTCATTCCAACAGACAGGAGTCCTACATCTCCTTCCATATAATGCTTCATAGGGAGCCATACCTATACTTTTCTGAAAACTATTATTATAGGCAAACTCCACCAAAAATGCAATCTTTCATCCCAACTTCCTTTGAAATCAATTACACAAGCTCTTAACATATCCTCTAATATCTGGATCACTCTTTCGATTGACCATCTGTAAAGGGATGAAAAGCGATGCCTAAGCGAAGCTTAGTCCCTAATGCAACTTGAAGACTTTGCCAAAAGTTCGAAGTAAACCTTGAATCCCGATCTGAAGTAATGGTCACTGGAACACCATGTAAGCGTACCACTTGACTTACATACATGTCCGCATACTTATCCATTGAGTAGTCCATGCGAACCGCTAAGAAATGAGCCGACTTAGTTAAACGGTCCACTATTACCCAGATAGAATCATGGCCACTTGATGTCCTTGGCAATCATTGCACAAAGTCCATCGTTATATGCTCCCACTTCCATTCTGGAATGTCTAATGGTCTCAAGAGTCCTTCGGGTTTACGATGCTCCGCTTTTACTTGTTGACACGTCAAACATTGAGAAACATGCTTAGCTGTATCTGCCTTCATACCATTCCACCAAAACTGCTGACGCAAATTCCTGTACATCTTTGTACTACCTGGGTGGATACTATAATTACTCTTATGTGCCTCCGAAAAAATTTCCTTCCTCAATTCTTCATTTTCGGGAACACAAAGTCGTCCTTGACATCTTACTATTCCATCATCAGAGACTTGAAATTCTGGTCTTTTTCCTAAAGACACTGCATCCTTCACTTTCAAAATCTCTGGGTCAGATTCTTGCAGGATTTTAATTTTCTGAATAATCTCAGGTTCTATTCTTAATGCACTAAGCATACCAGTAAGACAATCCATCTCCAATTTAAATTCTGAATCTGCTACAGACTTTAACAATTCCCATTATGCCATCCTCAAACTAGGCATCTCCATAGCCAACTTACGACTAAGAGCATCCGCTACCCTATTCGCTTTCCCTGGATGATATCTTATCTCACAATCATAGTCCTTCAATAGTTCCATCCACCTCCTTTGTCTCATGTTCAACTCCTTTTGTGAGAACATATGCTTCAAACTCTTATGATCCGTATAAATCTCAAACTTTTCCCCATACAAATAGTGTCTCCATATCTTCAAGGCAAACACTATAGCTGCTAGTTCTAAATCATGTGTCGGGTAATTCTGCTCATGGGGTTTCAATTGTCTAGATGCATAGGCGACAACCTTGCCATGCTGCATCAACACACATCCTAGTCCTTTGTGAGATGCATCACTATACACCTTAAAACCATCGGAGTCCGAGTCGGTATAGTCGGGAATGGAGCCGAAGTCAATTTCCTTTTGAGCTCCTGGAAACTCCTTTCACATTCCCATTCCATTCAAATTTCACATTCTTTTAGGGTCAATTTAGTTAAAGGTCCCGCTGATCGTGAAAATCCTTCAATGAACCTCCTATAATAACCAGCCAATCCTAAGAAACTTCGTATTTCAGTAGGTGTCATTGGTCTCAGCCAATTCACTACCATTTCAACTTTTGTCGGGTCTACCGCAACTCCTTCTCCTAACACCACATGTCCTAGAAATATTATCTGGTCCAACCAGAATTCACACTTACTAAACTTAGCATACAACTTATGCTCTCTCGAGTCAAAACTATCCTCAAATGTTGCTCATGCTCTTTAGGCCCTTTTGAATATACCAGAATATCATCAATAAAAACAATCACAAACTGGTCTAAATAAGGCTGAAATATTCTATTCATCAGATCCATGAATGCAGCCGTCGCGTTAGTCAATCCAAATGGCATAACAAGGAACTCGTAGTGTCCATAACGAGTCCTAAACGCAGTCTTAGGAATGTCCTCCTTCTTAATTCTTAACTGATGGTATCCGACCTCAAGTCAATCTAGAGAAGACCGAACTTCCTGGAGTTGGTCAAACAAGTCATCAATTCTAGGCAAAGGATACTTATTCTTAATGGTCACCTGATTCAATTGCATATAGTCAATACACAAGCGCATCGATCCATCTTTCTTTTTCACAAACAAGACCGGTGCACCCCAAGGTGAAGCACTTGGTCTAATGAATCCTTTGTCAAGCAACTCCTGTAGTTGCACTTTCAACTCCTTCAATTCAACTAAGACCATCCTATATGGGGTTTTGATATTAGTCCCTGTTCCAGCATTAATTCAATTTCAAATTCAATCTCCCCGCTATTCCAGCAATTCCTCGGGAATACATCTTGAAATTCGTTAACTACATGAACTTCCTCAAGTTTTGGCTCCCCCTTGCATAATCTCTAACTATGGCTAGGTAACCTTGACATCCTTTGTCAAGTAACTTACAGGCTTCTACTGTCGAAATAAATGCTACGGGAAAATGGGTCTCGACCTCCTAAAAATTCACAACTAGACCGATCGGGTAAAACAGGTGAACCACTCTTCTATAGCAATCCATTCTAGCCCGATACTTACGTAGCCAGTCCATTCCTATAATAACGTCAAAATCATACATAGCCATTACAACCAAGTCTATTTCCATATCATTTCCTCCCATTGATATCTTACAATTTCCACACACTAGCGTAGACAATACCATATCCTTTAAAGGCGTGGAAACACAAAGAGGCGTCTCAAGAGGCATAACTTCTATCTTATTCAAACGTCTATATCTTTCAGACACAAACGAATGTGTTGCACCCGTATCAAACAATGCATATGCCTTTTCACCATTAATAATGATCGTACCTGAGATAACATTTTTGGAAGCTTCCGCTTCCTCTTGGGTGATCGCATACACCCTTCCTTGTGCAGGTGGTCTTTGAGGATTTCCTTGTGGGTTTGACTTAACAGCACTCTGATATCCCTGTCGCATCGAGCCAACACTCACTTGCGACCTCTCTTGTGGGCAATTTCTCCTAAGATGACCCACTTATCCACAACAAAACATTTCAGTTGTCCGTGCAAAGTCTGGGCCATGGCGTCCATTACACTTCGACAAATACCGAGGTTGATAGGGTGCTTTCCCTATATTCGGACCACTCCTTGCCCCTCAAAATTCCCAAAGTTACTTTTCTTCTTCACATTCCAGGTCTGACCTTGACCAGAATAAGGTCTCTTACCCTTTCTCACATCATTAAAATTCAATGGTTTCTTAAACTCTGACCGCTGTCTTAACAGTTCCTGCTCCACTAACCGCGCCCTTTCATAAATCTCATTATAATCTCTTATGTTCAAAGGCACCAGTTGCTTTCTAATATCAGTCCTCAGTCCTTTCAGGAATCTCTTAGCCTTCTCCTCCCGATCCTCAATCAATCTAAGAGCATATCTAGACAATTCAGAAAATCTAGCCTCATACTGATCTACCGTCAACCCCCTTTGTTCTAGCTGAACAAATTCTGTAATCTTCCTATCCTTAGCACAATCAGAGAAATGCTTCCTATTGAAAGCTCTAACAAACTCCTCCCAGTTAACATCAGTACCTGGTGGAAAGATTATGTCCTTTGAAGCTCTCCACCAAAACTTCGCATTTCCCTCCAATTTGTACTCTGCTAAAACTATTTTCTCAGCATCAATGCAGTCCAACAGCCGGAAAATTCGTTCCATCCCATCAATCCATTGCTCCGCCTCCTCAGGACTTCCCATTCCATTAAACTTAAGTGGCTTCAGGCTTAAAACTGCTCCACTAGTCCTTGAGTACGGCGTTCTACTCCAGCTTCTTTGCGCCTGCCTTTCCATCAGATTTCCAATATTGGCCAATGCCTGCAGGATATCTTCCATTCGGGGTTCAGCCCTTGCAGCAGAGGCGATGGATGAGCACTTCCAGCTCGCACCATGACTATCCTGCAATTTCCAAGCATTGCCTCAGGAATAATCTGAGACTCACTGCCTCCATTCAAAGTAACTACTACTACTACATAAGTAACACAAACATGTTACTGGTACCTAAAGGCAACTCAAAATAAACTACTAGGGATCTTCGAGTGAATACTCATCACCCGTTATTCAATTATTTCGTTTTACATCCTATGGTGTGCATTGTCATCATGTTCCTCAATTTCCAATTGAGGCTCCTTATCACTCCACCTATAACCACTCGCTCTGATACCAAAAATGGGCATTATAGCACCCCGAACCCTTCGAAGGTCGCCACAAGCACCGATGTTACATCTTATTACCCTTTTGTTCTACCCTTAGAAGAAGCGTCGTTATTCACAGGCATTTTTTTTATAAAAAAAAAAAAAAGCAGTCCCAGCGCGACTCACTAGCGAAAGCTAAATAAAACATCACTATCTCTCCCCCTACCAACCATGATACCAATACACACCACTAATGACCATAATTTTTATAGACGAGCCACGACACTTTATTTACATATATTTTCAAGATGGGACTTCTTTTGGGTCGGTACATCAAAAAGGAAAAGCTAGGACTCAGCCATGTCCAGCCTAAAACCTCAAAAAGAACCCTCAACCCTCTACATCACATGTGCACAACCCCCATCATAAGTGTCGGCTAAATATCCAAAAAGAAATAGCCCCTACTCATCACGCACATGCCTCACACCCAGTCCGGTGCGTCAGGCGGCGGCGGTGGCAGCATCCCTCTCATCACCCCATCGCGGCGAATGTGGACGGAGACAAACTCCTGGACAATCGGGCCCCCAGCCAGGCCTATGTCATACGAGACAAAACAATGCACACGTATGACATGATGATACACATGTATGTGTTATGATTGTGGTGATAATGCATGATAGTATACGCCTGGCTTCAAGGTAAGTAATGCCTGAGATGCATGTATGACTTGTATGATGCATTGAGTGGTTATTGGATTCCTTTACCTGCTAAGTGGTTGTACTCACCCCTTTTGGGGACCAACATTTCAGATTAGTAGCATGCCGCTCCCTGCCGTCATGCGGGGTGTATTTTACGGTCTACCATCCGATGTCGAGGTCAAGTGCGCAGAGATTGACTGTCCCTCTGTTCCTGGACGGACTTTTATTCGAGTACGTTGTCTAGTGATGTACGACGTGGGCCTGGCTAGGGGCCCTATCATTTAGGAGTTCATATCCGTCCATGTTCGTCGGAATGGAGCGATGCGAGGGATGTTGCCGCCGCCACCGCCTGATGCACCGGGTTGGGTGTGAGGCCCGTGCGTGACGAGTAGGAGCTGTGTTTTTTGGGGATAGTTAGCCGACACTTATGATGGGGGTTGTGCACGTGTGATATAGAGGGTCGTGGGTTCTTTTTGGGGTTTTAGGCCAGACATGGCTGAGTCCTGGCTTTTCCTTTTGATGTATCAACCCAAAGAAGTCCCATCTTGAAAATATATGTAAATGAAGTGTCGTGGCTTGTCTATAATATCATGATGATTAGTGGTGTGTATTTGTATCAAGGTTGGTAGGGGGACAGATGGTGATGTTTTAATTTGCTTCCGCTAATGAGTTGTGTTGGGACCGTTTTGTTTTAAAAAAAATGTGTCTATGAATTACGACGCTTCTTCTTCTAAGAAGAAAGGTAATAAGGTGTAACATTGGTGCCTGTGGCGACCTACGAAGGGTTCGGGGTGCCACACAATACTCGACACACAAAAATTCGGCCACATGGGCACGATACTCAACACACAAGAATACGGCCACGCAGGCATGACTTATCATACGTTCCAATTGATCACTGCCACATAGGCACGACTTATCATATGGGCACGACTTATCATACGTTCCAATTGATCACTGCCACACAGGCACAATTTATCATACGTTCCAATTGATCATCGCCACATAGACACGATTATCCAACACATGGTAATACGGCCACATAAGCACAATCTACGCCACACGGGCATGTTCTACGCCACAGAGGCTCGTTCTACACCACACAGGCTCATTCTACGCCACACAGCACATTCTAGGCCACACAGGCAAGTTCCATGCCACACAGGCATTTCACATAAGAGCATCGCCCACCCGACACACAGCGGGGAACGGATTCAACTTAATGATCACACCAACACACCACCACAATTCCCTTTTTATTTTTGGGCACTTAGCTAATGCACACACACTTGCATTTACACTTTCAAATCATCGTCTCCTAATGGCGGTCCATTTCTATGTCCCTTGGACAAACCGTTTTCCCCCTTTATGTGAAAATCTCTCAATTCATGCAGATGCCCATGCATTTACACATCCAATCAATTCATAGGATTAAAATACATTAAATTAGAATGCTTTTCATCCTTGGGTGAATAGTGTTTCATGAACAGTACCGCGTGAAAAGTGTTCGTGAACAGTAACTCGTGAACAATACACGTGAATAGTAAAATTCCAGAATTTAATAACTAATAAAATAAATCCAACAATCACTAAAAAAAACTAAATTAAACAAGCAATAATTCAATTAAAAACAATCAAGTTTAATTAAGCACATAAGCACAATTAAGCAAATAAAGCAAGATTAAATTGAACTAATCTAAGCCATTCTCCTAACCACCTATCTTAAGACTAACATAGCTTAATTAAACCTCCTAAACTAGAATCAACACTAAATAAATCAACCCTAAGCAAGTTTAGGCACTAATCAATGGATTAGGAGCTAAACTCACCCGTTAAGCGGGCCGGAGGCACCGACGCGGCGGTGACGACGGTGACTATGCACCATAACCTCTATCACGACGATCCAAGGTTGTCCCAAACTTAGCACAGCAACCACAGCTTAGACTCCCTCTAAAATTCTAGAAAATAGCACTGCCGGAGAAGAAAACAAGTTGAAAGGCTTGGCTGGGCGAGCAGGTGGTCGGCAACGGGTGGCTCTCGGGGGTCAAGGGGAACTTGTTGGTGGTTGGTATGGGTGGAGTTAGGGTCGGAATGGAAGGAAAACTGCATAAAATGTTGAAATGACGAAACCGAGCAAACCAGGCGGCGGATTGACGAACCGGCGGGCGGCGCCTTCTCGCTAGATTTTGAGATGGCCTGTGGCTCCATTTAATGTGCGGCTGAGCTCGTTGGAATGGGCTGTCTCTTCTGGTTGCGATGGTGGGTCGAGCGTTGGCTGATTCTCACGGGAAGATAACTTTTAGCTTGAGTTTTTGGAGAAAGGTCAGCTGGAGTAGAACAGTGCCAGGCGGTCAGACTACTGCTGGCTTCTGGCCGACCGGGGGGTCAAACGACAGCTCTGACCGGCAAACGGAATGGTCCAGGCAGACGGTCTGGGTGTCCTCAACACAGTGGTAGGTAGCATGGGAGTTGATTCATCTAGGAAGCCAACAATCAACTCAGCTTTTCACAAGGAGGTCTGCTAGAACAGAAGTAGGAAGAGAGGGAGAACAAGGGAGAGAGAAGGCTCGACAGTTTAGGGCTGATGGAGGGGAGAGAGAGTGATGGGAGAGCTGCTGTCCATTCTCATCAAAGCCCCCAAAACCCCATGCACATGACCCCATCTTTCTCTCTCTTCCTTTGCTCTTATCTAAATGCTTTTAAAGGCAATTTGGTCATTTCCACCTTGCACAAATTACCAATCTGACCTTAGGTTGAAATTGATGTATGGGCCTAAGAAATGGGCTTGGAAATTAATAGGAATGGGCTTGGGAATTGATTGGGCTTGATTGGGCTCAAATGGGATTGAGGTTTAGTAATGGGCTTAGAAAGAGGAATAGTTGGTTTGGGTCCAGTGGGTTCACTTGCTTGCTTTGGGCCCATCATGGTCGTTGTCCCACCTTGGGCCTAAGGCCTACACTGGCTTGGCCCGGCCCACTTCCTCATGGGCTCGCTTCCTCGTTCCAAAAATCCCTTTTCAAATTACTCGGCTTTACTGGCGTTGTCGATCGTCGAAGTAGCTTCATCCACAGTCCATCCCCGACATTCCCGATAATTCGAAGTCTAATCTTGGGTTCTCATGCTATGTCAATTTCGCCCTAATGCCATTTTGGGTACAACTCAGACTAACAGGCGGCCTTAAGGATTCACGCATAACCGACTCGTGCCAAACCACGTTCAAGACATCTCGACACCTAGACGTCCTTGACTAGATGAAATTGCGGATGATAGATTCTTATTTCAAAGTACATGATTACTAAGGATCAACCTAGGGTCGTTCGCGGGTTCGATAACAGTAAACGGAATCACCCGTCGTTCCATTATGTTCTGTCCTCGAATCAACTTCTAGTTGTCCTTGGAATCGGCCTGCCTATCTATAGAATCGTCCTCACGCAAGTCTCACTGTCAAGTCGTTTTTCCCAGGTCGAGTCCTTTAGTCGTACGAGTTCTTTCCTTATTAGCCATTCCCCTTAAGGTCAGTATCTCAGGAGTGATCAATTTCGAGTGAGATCAACCAACAATGCATTGATGAAATTCACATTCATTTATCCCACATAGGGCTGGAATTTCAGGATGTCACAGCGCAGAACTGCAGTTTGTTGGGATGAAGTTGGAGAGCGGAAGATTACAGGCCCATAGTTGGTTCAACAGTTAGTAGATGCAATTGTAGTTATCAAGGACAGATTAAAGACATCTCAAAGTTGCCAAAAAAGCTATGCTGATAATCGTCGAAGACCATTGAAATTCCAACTTGGTGAACATGTCTTTTTGAATGTGTCATTGATGAAGGGTAGTTCACGCTTCAGCAAGAAAGGGAAGTTGAGTCTGAGGTACGTTAGTCCCTTCGAGATTCTGGAAAATACGAGCCTGACCCGACCCACGTGCTGAATTTTGAAGAGTTAGACATGGACGATAGAGTGTCGTACATGGAAAGACCAATTCAGATTGTGGATCGCATGGAGCAGGTTCTGCACACCAAGACGATCTCGTTAGTCTAAGTGGTCTGGCAACACCACGACACAGAAGGAGCAACCTAGGAAAGTGAAGACTCGATGAGACGACAATACCCCCACCTTTTTTGTTTAAGATTTGTAATGGTTTAAATTTCAAGGATTAAATTTTTATAAGAGGAGAAGAGTTATGACAGCCTAATTTCCTGATTATATTTTCGATTGAATGAGTTGGCCTTTTCATCGACACGCTTATAGTCTTTTTCTCTAAGCTAATCACTCATGAGATAATTAATCTATCAGGTGAAGCCGTTAATGAATCTAAACACGAAAAACTTGAGAATTCAACTAAAAATCGACTGCTCGACCGTGCTAATCTGCAAGGGTCAATACGGCACCGTCAAAATTGACCAGAGACTGAAGATAGGTTAGTTCGATAGAGGCATGTGATAAAAGTGTGGGTGATTCCACCTAATTGGAAGATTCTCGTCGAATGGCACTAAACTGATTGTTTAGTCGTTTCTGTACCCTATGCTTGTATTTGAAACATCGAGATTTTCACAACAACCAAGAGTCGCCAATGAGTCGAAGTGCACAATGTGGCTAAAAAATAATCGACCACGGGTCAAATGTGCTAAAAATTCCTAAAAGTTACCTAGTAAGTTAAGTCACACTAAAATCGCGTCTAGTTGAAATTAACCACGAAATTGAACCCAATTTCAAAAATTGAAAGTTCTGTCATGTCACGGTTTATTTTAGGCACATTGACTCATCCTCCGAAGAATTTTCGGCGAGTCTAGATTTTTTGCGAGTCCAGATTTTTGGTGAAAATTGAAGAATAGGCAATTTTGGATCGGGAAAATTGGAGGGCCATTTTTGTGTGGATTTTTAGCGTTCAAGTGGGATCAATTGGTGAGGGAATTGCAAGGATTTTTTTTGGACACCTTAGCTGGAATTTTTGGGCACCAATTGGATAAATTTTGAGAGAAATTGGATTGAATTTGAAGGGGAAATGGGCAAATTTGTAGCTATGGTGGTGTGCAACATTTTGGACCACCTAGAGTGGCTACTTGTGGAAGTTTGGAGAGGATAGGGTAGTTGAGCTCAGCCATGGACTTTGGGGGCCAAGTGATGAGTGTTTTAAGATTTTGTGAAGACTTTGAGGCTTTGTGGTCCCCCTTCAGCTATAGCCCCTCTTCTTCTTCTTCCTTGCCTTTTCTTTTTTCTCCCTTGTTGTTGTGTTTGAGAGCCAAAGAACTAGAGAAAACCAACTAAGCCAGCCTTGCCGTCGACCAGCCAAGCCACACGAATGTCCTAGCGCCGCCTGAGCTGTCGCCAATCGCTATCGCCCGCGAGCCCAAGCCCTTGTATCCCCTTTATCCCGCGCCTGCTTGCTGGTCCTCCGTCCACCCTAGTTGCCATCGCAGGTCCCCGAGCCGCCTCCATCGCTCGTTCGAGCCACCGTCGCCCCCTCTTGGACCCGCTGTTGCCGCCGCCATCCCGCTTGGCCGTTTCCTCGTCGCCCAAGCTGCTCGATAAACTTCTTCAGCCCAAGAGCAGAACCGAAATCTCAGCCCATAGTTGAGACTTCATGGGCCTTTTCTAATCCCTTCCGAACCTCCCTTGGCGTCGCTCTATTATTGAGTCTTGCCCCCCTTGGCGTTGTCGTCGCTGTGAACTCTTCGGCCCACTAATCTGGTGAGTTCACTTGCTAAACATTGCTTATGGCGTTATTGATGCTTAGGGGATAATTAGATTAGCTTAAGATTGGCTTAGGTGGTTAGTTTAGATTAATTAGTGATTTAGTTGCTTAATTAGGCTTATTAGGTGGTTAGATTAGTTTAGTTAATGGTTAATTAGATTGTACTATTTAAGTAGCATGGTACATTATTATTTTAGGTCCAATTAGGTTGTTAGATTAGCATATCTAGCTTAATTAGGCATTTATTCTATTACGTCCCATCTTTCGCTTCTTGTAAATAAAAGAGGGGGGACGTCATTTCCAAATTTCCTTCAGGGAATAAGACTTATCCTTTTTTGAATTATGATGATCTTTTCTGTTTGCCCTTGCTTTCTTGCAAGAGTGTCTTTGAATTCAACGAGTTCACATGATGTGCTAGCTTCAAATGCCCCCTGTCATACTAAGTCAATGGGGATGGGGATGATATTTTGAGACACGAAGTGAATAAGTCAGAAAAAATAAACAAGATTAAATTTAACATCTTGTTTTGATAAAAGCTTTTGGTAATGAAATATTTTTTTTTTCAAAATTATATAACTTTAGGGGGAAGGGAGGGAGGGAGGGAGCACAAGAAAGCCTAGCCCTCGGTATTCTCCTTAGATGATATTTTCTTTTCATAGTTGGATAGCATTACCGGGCTGGTTTGGAAGACCGCCTCATGCTCTGGAAATAAAATATTAGAACTAGACATTAGATTACTTGGAATGGAAAGTGCAACAATAACATACTAGACAAGATATGAAACATGAGATTATAAAAAACAACCAAAACCCATGAAAGCTCCAATGAAAAAGGGCACTTTCATAGTGTTGGCTCTATGATCAAGCGCCTTTGAGTTCTTTGCTTCCAATAGACTCGAAGTATTCGCATGAAATGATCACTTCATTGAAGCTATAGAAATGTAGTCTATGCAACCAACAGCGATGCTTGCGAGGTAAAGCTTTTATGAATAACTTCATCATTCCTTCTTTGGCCAGTTGAGGGTAGGTTTGCATCATAAAAGCCTCCCACCTTTCTGCATATGCTCATAAATCCTCCATTAGTCTTCTTCTAAAGTGAACCAAGTTCTCGCAAGGCAATTCAGTTCCAATCTAGCTCTGGTACTAATTCAGGAATGTGGAAGACAAGTCATTCCAATCCCTCATAGGGTAGATATTTTCCATGATGAACCATTGCAATGCAGGACCTATAAGACTTTCTTGGAAAGCCTAAGTTGTGGATGATATCAGGCTGGAGTATGGACTCATTTTGGCGTGGAAATATTTCAAGTGGGTCATGGGGCAAGTTGTGCTATTATACTTACGGAGATTAGGTACCCTCATTTCTCTAGAAATCATAATCCTATGAAAGCAAGATGGGCTCGCCGTGTCTTGACTAGGCAACTAGTTTTCCCATTGCATTTTTATTGCGGCTGTGAATTCCGCTACTTTAGGAAAGCTAGACTCTACTGAGATTATTTCATGGCTTTCTTCCAAGTCGTAATCACTAAACGAGGATGAGGCGTTTACGTCATCCTCATGGTTAGGTGACAAGCTTAGCAATTCAATGGGAGACAAGTCATGATAGACAAAAGTACCCTCTTCTAACAGGCCTTAGATCTGTGTATAGGTGGGACGCAGTCATTCGATGAATGGCTGATTTCATCTGTATAATACTGGTAGCCCTTGAGATTATGCCCTAAGGACTGGTAGCTTTTAGGATTATACCATAAGGGATGCTTGAAGTCTTGGTGCTACGACTCATTGGTTGTCAGGTTTTGCCTACATTCAGTGGCAGGCGTTGACTTGAATTGCTTAGGCTTTCTTTTCTTGACTCATAATCCGGACATTTTGAGTAAAGCCCTTCGTTTCGCCAGCTGGACTTTGTCAAGGTGATTAGGAGATGGTGGAGCTTCACTCCCTAGGTTGATGGGGGTCAACATTCTCTGGACCCTAGCTCTTGCTGTAAGCCTGTGAAGCTGCATTGCTGTGCCCCGGTCTTGAATAGGTTTTATGGCATTGACCTCGTATGTGGGCTCATTGCCTTTCCTAGTGGGAAGCTTCTCGGTAGTAGGATACTATCTGTGACATCATGTTTTTCTAATTCTATTTTCAATTGAATGAGTTGGGCTTTTCACCGACGCACCTATAGTCTTTTTTTCTAAGCTAATCACTCACAAGATAACTAGTTTATTTGGTGAAGCCGTTAACGGATTTTAACACAATAGACTTGAGAATTCGACTAGAATTCGGCTACTTGACCATGCTAATCTACAAGGGTCAATACGGCACTGTCAAAATTGATCAGAGATCGGAAATATGTTGGTTCGACTAAGGTATGTGATTAAACTGTGGGTGATTCCACCTAATTGCAAAATTCTTGTCGAACGGCACTAAACTGATTTTTCTGTCATTTATGTACCCTGTGCCCGTATTTCAAACCTCAAGATTTTCACGACAACCAAGAGTCGCCAATGAGTCGAAGATTTACAATGTGGCTCGAAAATAATCGACCACAGGTCAATTGCACTAAAAATTCCTAACAGTTATCCGGTAGACTAGGTCATGCTAAAATCGCTCCCGGTTGAAATTAACCATGAATTTGAACCTGATTTCAAAAATTAAAAGTTCTATCATATCACAATTTATTTTGGGAACGTCAACTCATTCTCCAAAGATTTTTCTGCAAACTCGAGTTTTTGGCGAAAATCCAAAGTAGGGCTATTTTGGATCGAAAAAATTAGGGGACCGTTTTGGTTGCATTTTTGGCAATCAAGTTGGACTAATTGGTAGGGAAAAATCATGGGATGGATGTGGATACCTTATTGGGAATTTTTGGGCACCCATTGAACTTAATTGAAGAGGAATTGAGCTCAATTTGGGTGGGGAATGCACAAAATTCGTAGGTACTTGGAGGGTGCAACATTTGTGGCATCCCAAAAAAATTCATGATGACCTCTAGTTACATTAAAGTCTATGAATAGGTGATGGAAGTACCATTAAGTTATTTTATAGCCATTTAATCCATAATTTGCAATAAGATTTATGGCCAAGATTTTAATGGATAATTAGGTGATAGGAAAGAAAATTCTATCATTGGCCATGTGCATCATAAATTGGAATTTATGGATTTGTGACCATAAGTTTAATGGCCTTATTATTTTTGCAAGTTAGGTATTTATTTAAGTAGAAAATGTTAATGGATGATCAAGGTTGATGCTATAGGACAATTTGATAAAGAAGACTTCATTCTTGACTATGCACTTTATAGATTTGATTTTATGGATTAATGTCACAAAGTCTTTTGGCCATTTTATTATGCAAATAGATATTTATTTAAATGAGGATTAAAATGTACTATTAAAAATTAACTCGGGCAATTTAAGCTTGGACTTTAGGCCCAAGTGTGTTGGCCTAAAGTGGGCCAAGAGGCCCGGCCCATGAAGCCCATTGGGCTGTCACGCATGGAGGGTGGAGGAGGAGCCGCATGGCCTCCAAGTGTCTTCGGCAAAGGAGACACTTGTCTCCTTCTTAGGGACAAGTGTCCCCCATGCAAAAAGAGAATGCATGCAAAGGAGACACTCGTCCGTCGCCGGTGTGCCACCGTTCGTGTGATCTAGAGGCAAGTTGGGGTCGTTTGCTGCTCTTGCATGTGTGTGTGTTACATGTATGTATAGTGTCGAATTTGAGTGATTGGAAGGGAGAAACCGAAGCTTGGATGGCTTGTTCTTGAGTGGTGTTGCTGTTTTCGCTTGAACAGTTTGAGTCAGAATGTTGTGTGAGCTTGCATGCACGTTTAGAGTTCAATTTTGGCTTTGATCTCTGCATGAAAGTTGTAGCTAACATCTTAAAATACAACATACTAAAATTTGGTGGAAAATGATGGATATTTGTGGGGTCAAACTCTCATCTTACGGAGATGTCAGATCTGGAATGTTTTCGCATGAATCCGCTCGAGTCAGAATGTTGTGAGAGTTTTCATGCATGTTTAGAGTCCAATTTTGGCTTTGGTATCTTCATGAAAGTTATATATAACATCTTAAAATACAACATACTAACATTTGGTGTAAAATGATAGAGATTTAAGGGGTTAAAATCTCATCCTAGACTTCATGGACCTAAATGACGACTATACTCTGGATATTTGGCTTGTATTTCTTCATGAAAATTGTATAGAACATCTTGATGTAGAACATATCCAAATTTCAGAGGAAAAGAAGAAGAATAGATATGTGAAAACTTAGTATTTCGGAGAAGCATGCACTGGACAATTCGGTGATGGATCCAGAAGTTTCGTGAGACTGTAGAAATTAATCTAAAAATAATCTGACTTAAAAACCTTCATGAAAGATGTACGAAAATGTCTTGGTCGTAACTTGGTAGAATTTCGTAATTTTTAGAGGTCGTATGGATATTTTAATCGAATTTCTTCGGAAACTGTGCATTCTGGTTTCATCCGAAAATTACATGCTGTTTTGTGTAAATTATGGATTTGTGTGGATTTCTCATTGGCCGTATATTTTGCATGAAATCATTATCCTATTGTCTTATTTATTACTTGCCTTGATTTTATGATTTTTGAGATTATATAAATAATTAAATTTAATATTTTTGAAAATGGCACAAGCTGGAATTTAAATAAATGTAAAAAGGGCATGATAATTGGATTAATTTAATTGGCATAAATTCCATGAATTTTATTTTATAAATAATTGCACCATGTAGTATGTGTGATGAGGTCTTGATGTATGCATTGAGATGCATGTGTGAATTCAATGTTGAACATGATTTTTGGTTGCCATTGCATCATATGCCATGCTAAATTAAGACCGAAATTGGTGAACATGAGTAATGTTAAATGAGGAAATTGATGTGGCGGATGATAATGCCCCGGGAGTGTCGGGATGCCCGATGGTATACGGTACGTAATTCCAGGGAAGGCCTGGTGGTATGTCGGTACGTAATTCCGGAAGCCCTATCGGAGGTCTTTGCCCGAGGGGAATGCCTCGCGATGCCAGGATTGGGGTGCGGGATGCCCGGCCAGGGAGTGTAAATGCCGGAAGCCCTGTCGGAGGTCTTTGCCCGAGGGGAATGCCTTGTGATGCCAGTTGGGATGCGAGATGCCCGAAATGTGGGGGGCCGGATGCCAGGTGGCCTGGAATGGCTGAATGCCAGAGGTTTTCTCGCATGGGATGTGAGTGTAAAATATGAGATGAAATTGATGATCCGAGGAAGGGTGATGTGGTGATCAAATTGAAAGTTAAAAGTGGAAATTGAACCATGCATGATATGATATGATGTGATATGGTGATGATCACCCATGGCATGATGATATGCATGATGATGATGATGATGTATGATGTGATATGGTGATGATCACCCATGGCATGATGATATGCATGATGATGATGATGATGTATGATGTGATATGATGATGATATATGATATGGCATGATGACATGCATATATGTGTATGGTATGATGATGTCATGATGATGATGACATGTGTGATATGATGATGCCATGATGATGATGACATGTGGGATATGATGATGCCATGATGATGATGACATGTGTGATATGATGATGCCATGATGATGATGACATGATGATGATGACATGTGTGTGATATAATAATGTCATGATGACGATGATATGAGTATGACATGATGATACACATGTATGTGTTATGATTGTGGTGATGATGCATGATAGTATATGCCTGGCTTCAAGGTAAGTAATGCCTGAGATGCATGTATGACTTGTATGATGCGTTGGTGGTTATTGGATTCATTTACCTCTTTGAGTGGTTGTCTCACCCCTTTTGGGGAATAACATTTCGAACTAAAAGATACCTCCGCTGCCACTACCCAAAGATGAGTCAAGTGGTTGGTTATGATTCTAAGGAGGAGGATAGCAAAGGAGGAAACTTTTTGACGCCGACACTAATCAATGGACTTTAAGTATTCGACTCGTTGGAGAAGATGTCGGTCATCCTTTGAAGTGTAGCCGAGTATAGAAGACTACGGCATTTTGATGTACTGACTAAAGATGTCCATTTGCTCTATGTAAATAAAAGTGTACGGCTTTAACTTATATAAGATGTTTAGTAGGTGTGCATCATTTTCTGAATATAGGGAAGAGAGCTTGTTGGATGTGCTTCCGTATATGAATTGCGCAAGGGACCTATAAAAAAAAAATAGTGTAAACCCCCTATGTTGTATGGACCCGCTGCAATTGAAATAGTATCAGAGTGACATGACATAGGAATAGTGAATGGTAAGCGAACTGTGGCGACCCTAATCGGATCGGGGGCCGTCGAGGGGTGCCACAGCCCTCTTTGGTATCAGAGCTATGGTCTATTTGGAGTGATAAGGAGCCTCAGATGGAAATGAGGATAGAATGATGCACACCATAGGGTACTAACCAAGAGTAGTTGACTAACTTTAAACAACAGGTGATGGGTATTCACTCGTAAATCCCTGGTAACTAGTGTAATGTTGCTTTTGTGTGCTAGCAACTTTTATGTTACTTATATTACTTTAGTAACGTATGAACATTACTTCTCCTTCTTAGCTAATTAGTGACACTGAGCCGCAAATTGTTCCTGAAGCGAAACTTTCTGAGCTGTCTAGGTATGGCCCTAGATTGATGAAGGATTAGGAGGAAAAGGTTAAGAGATTCCTTAAGGGCCTGAGGACAGATAGTAGGAGATAACTAGTGCTCCTAAACGTGAGGGATTATAATGAAATTTATGAAAGGGCCCAGCTTGGAGAGCAAGAAATGTTAAGAGAATGAATGGAATCAAGGAGACAAGTGACATTGAGTGATGCGCGATAAGGTAAGAGACTCTATTCAAACCAAGAGCTACCTGAGATAGTGCTTGCCCATGCGCCAAGGAATGAAACCATGAGGCCTAGTATGGGATAGGCCAAAATGGATAATAACTCTGTAAGTTAATCCCTATTGAAACGAGACCCTTCAGTAGATGTGTAGTTCGGGTTCAAACCAGGCGAAAGCTGGTGTACCTGTAACGTCCCGGTTTGATGAGGGCGGGGAGTGGACGCCGAGGTCAGAGGACCTGAACAAGGAGCGGCTCCTGGCGGGCTTCTAGAATGGCAAAAGGGGGTAGGAGTGAACCGAACTATGAACTGAACTGGAAATGTAGTGTTTCTGGGATAATTTTGTCAAAGTAGCGTAGTGGAAGCATAGTTAAGCTTGTAGAACTCTTGTTTGTGAAAAAGAAGGACAGGCCGATGCGTTTGTGTATTGATAATAGGCAACTGAATCATGCAATTGTTAAGAATAAGTATTCATTTCCTAGAATTGATGACCTATTTGACCAACTGCAAGGAAGTTCGGTCTTTTCTAAAATTGACTTGAGATCAGGATATCGACTAAGGATTGAGAAGGAAGACATTCCTAAGACCGTATTTAGGACTCGCTATGGACACTATGAGTTCCTGGTTATGTTATTTGGATTGATGAATGCCTTAGCTGCATTCATGGATTTAATGAATAGGATGTTGAAGCCTTATTTGGTTCAAATTGATTGTCTTCATTTGATGATATCCCGATATATTCTAAAGGACCTAAAGAGCATGCGTAGCACCTAAGTGTAGTACTGCAAGCAAGGCTTAAGAAGTGGATTATAGAGAGTGAGTTATGAATTTCAGGGTTAAGTTATGATCATTTGAGCTAAGTAGTGACTTCCTATTTGAGGATTTCATTGGAAGTCTTGATGCATTACATGGAGGCATTTAGTATGTATAGATTGATCTTGGAAGTCATGAGTTTGAGTGGTCATATGAGACATGAAATTATTTGTGGTTTATATATTGGAATAATAGGTTTAATTGACGATGATCAACTTTTAATTTTAGGTGATGATCTCAGTTTGAAAAGGTTTGGTGGAATTAGTGGATATGATCAATTGTGGTTATAGTCTTCCCTAGGTGAAAAGGTGAAAGTTCAAGTTGTGGATTTGATGAGTGATTAGTCTAAGTGATGATTCTTTAGGATGAGATATGAGATATATTCGGTGGAAACTAGACAAGTTTTCTTTTGGTGGATTGTCGATCTTTGAATTAAATAAGTCTTGGTGGACTATAGATATTTGAATCGAAGGAATGATGCTATATTTTAGGCTTGAATCTATGTTGCGGTGAATGCATAGTGAATGTCTTTGTTGGACTGAACCAAATGAGTTATTGGTGGTGTCAATTTTGATGGTTCTAGGCTTGAATTGGTGGTGACAAAGGTATAAGAATAATTCGGCTAAATGGTGTATTCGATTGAGTCGAGAAGGTGGAATTCTTTAAATTTGAATCTGATTGATAGTTGCACTTAGGATAGAGCTTGAAATAGATGTTTTCACACAAGGAATCGAATATGAGACAGAGGAGGTGGATGGAATTATTAAAAGATTTTGACTGTTACGGTACCCCTCATGAAAGGTGAATAAGGTGGCAGACGCCCTTAGTCGAAAGTCAACTACGAACATGGCTAATCTAAGGATAACATAGTGAAATCTGTTAAAGTCAATAGTAGATTCAGACTTTAAGTTGGAAGTAGACCGTGTTGATGGTATGATAATTGCATTAAGGATTGAATTTGAAAATATTCAGAAAGTTAAGGTTCTGTAAGAATCTGATTCGGAAATTGTGAAGATACGAAATGCTTTGTGTCTTTAGGAAAAGACCAGAGTTCCAAGTCTCCGAAGATGGAGTAGTAAGATATCAAGGACAACTCTATGTTCCCGACAATGAAGAAGTAAACAAGGGAAATCCTGTCGAAAGCACATAGGTGTAATTATAGTATTCATCTGGGTAGTACAAAGATGTACATAAATTACACTAACAGTTTTGGTGGAATGGCATGAAGGCGGATGTAGCTAAACACGTTTCCTAGTGTTTAACATGCCAGCAAGTGAAAGTCTACTAACCTATATAATGCATTGCCGTTGTTGTCTGATGTAGTGTAGTTAGATTGGAAATACTTGAGTTTGATGTTTTCAAAGCTCTAAGATTTTACATGCAAACTACTTTGAAAATCTTAAGGTTGGAACTGAGTTTGATGAATCGCCGATGCGTTGATTTCGGTATTTCAAGAAAGGCTTAGGATTTTGGTATTTCAAAGTTTTTAGTTTCAAAAATCTTTACAACGGGACCAATATTATCGACTCGCCAAACTATGATTTTCAATACTTCAAGAGATGCTTATGGTTTTGGAGGAAATTATCACCTGTACATTCCAAGTTTTGAACTTCAATCGGAAAGTAGATTTTGATTGTGAATTGTTTTAGAAAATCTCTTGAATTTCATCAAAATTTATGAGTACTGTGACACCGTGCCCAAATGTTTTAAGAAATGTTTTCTATTTTAAAGATTACTGAACTTTTTATAGAAAACATTCCAACCCATTGGAGATGGGATTGAGATTGGAATTTTTCAACGTACCGATTCAAATTTACTAAGGGTTTTAATAAAGTATTTTATTCCGAGCCGTGATGCAAGTGCGACTCAAGGCTTTACACGTGGATTTCGAAAAACATTTGATATTTAAACGTGAACATGGATTTTATGGATTTGGTATCATGCTTTGATTTTGTGAGTTGGTTTCAACGATATGAGATTTATCTATTTTCAAAGTGTCACACCCCGATCCTCGGGCACGCACACATCCTTCTCACTTGGTCGATTTTATACTGCGATATCCCAGGACAATGTATCGCCGACCCTTTCATATTTAAGCACATGCGGAAGCAATTATAAATCCCCAGACAATAAAACAATGGAATAGAAAAGCAGGCTATATTTTTCATATTGAAATTTATAACCAAACCTTTATACATAGCATTAGACAGAGCACTTCACAAACTATTCGCAACTCAGTCTCACTCTATCTACACATATACAAAAGGGTTCACAAAGAGATGAGATTTCAATCCTCGTCTAAGTCATACTCGAGATCATCCCGATCCTCCTCTGATTCCTCTTCACTCGCATCATTCTCTTCCTCAATTTCACCTGCGAGTTCTCCTTCACAAATTCCT